>OU342740.1:254527075-254688550 GCA_910589775.1 Avena eriantha
TAAATAAGGTAAAGGGCATTTTTATTGTTAATTTTGATCATCTCGAAAACTAAAGTGTGCCAAATATATTTTGAAGTGCATATTTGGATTCCTCACATTTTTCTGATTCCAAAACATATATTACATGTATTATTGGATTTGTATTTTAAAAATTATTTGAATCTAAAAAGAATTTGAATTTAAATAAATTGGAAAAGATTTGAATTAAAACAGACTCAGGAATTGCTTTTGTTACTCAGGCATTCTAACCACAGACACTGACAGGTGGGCCTGGTGCTGACTGGGCACGCGCGCGGGAAAATATTTTGTCACCGCGGGCTCGCCTAGCCACTGAGGCTGCGGGGTGGGCCAACTGGCGCAGGCCCGCGTTGTCAGCGGAGAGCGAGACAGGGGCTGACAGGTGGGGCTGGGGACTGGAGCGCGGTTGCGGCCGGAAAAGCCGAGGGTTTTTTCTGCAAGGTGACCTGGGCGACTGACCGGTGGGGCACTAGGAGCGCGGGTTGCGAGAAATAAAAAGGTGGGGGTTTTTTGCAAGATGACCACGACCCGGGTACTGTTTATCGTTTTCCTCCGTCTGGCGAGGGGAGGAAACGCGGCGCGCGGCGCGAGCGAGGACTCGAACCCGGGTCGCGGGAGTGCGCGGCGGAGGGACGGAACCGGTGCGGTGGTGCTAGGGGAGCTGTTAGGAGGGGGTTCGGGGTGCTAGGTAGGCTCTAAGCAGCGCGGGAACCGGCCAGACAACGGCGAGCTCTGGCGCGCGGCGGCTGTTCGACGAAACATTCGCCGGCGCTAGACGTCGACGGTGAGGCGGAGCATGTCAGGGAGAGAGGGAGGCTCACCGCGGGCTCGCTGGTGTGGTCGGATCGGAGCGAGGAGCGGCGGATCGGCGAGGACGCAGACGCACGGCGGGCTAGGGTTTCGAGGACGGCGAGAGGTACTGGCGACGCGGTGGAGCTTCTCGTCCATGTCCGCGTGCACGGGGCTCGCAGGGGGCCGTGCCCGGTCTTCTCCGCCACTTCACGGTCGCGCTGCACGGCTGGTTCGTCGGGGCGGGGTGGTACCTGGCGGCGACCGGCGTCGGCTTGTTGGTGGACGGAGAGGAAGAAGGGGAAGGAGGAGGGCGTCTCATGGGTGGATCTGGGCGAGGCCAGAGACGTGAGGAGGAGGGTAAAGTGAGAGGGAGAAAGAGGAGAGGCAGGTGGGCACGGCAGGTAAAAAGGTGGCTTGGGTGCCACCTTTTCCTCCTTCTCCTCGAGCACATGGGCGAGCTGGGGCTCGTTCCTGGGGCAGAGGAAGGCATGGCAGGGGAGGCTGCCAGTGGGGCTGAGGGCGAGGGAGGGCAGGTGGGGCTAGCTCGGTCAGAGAGAGAAGAGAGAGAGGAGAGGGGGGTAGCTCGGGCTAGGGTTAGGGTTTTGGGTAGGGCTAGAGAGAGAGGTGGCTGGGGTGTGGGCCTGGGAGAGGGAGGGTGGCCAGTTGGAGAGAGGGCTTGGCATGGAGGCCAAGCTAGAGAGAGAGAGAGAGAGAGAGGGTTAGTAGAAAATAGGGTTATGAGGAGAAAATAGATTAAATAGGTTTGATTATTTTTAAGTATATAGGTTGTAAATTTTGTGTAAGAGGCCAATACAAGAAGAACTAGAAAGGCTTGATCTTGCATGGACTAATGGAAGAGAAACAAGAAAGAAAAGAAGAAGGAAGAGAGTAGGTGTAAAAGGCCACATATGATCATACATGTAGAAAATTAAAAAATAAAAGAAAAGAATGTGGACAAGAACAACCCAAGTGGAGCATGGTGAGTGCTTGACTTAACATGAGGTGGAGGTGAAAAGAATTCCAAGAAAAAGAAAAAGAAAAGAATTAAGGAATAGGCCTCGTGTGGTTCATGCATGAGAGGTATTTGGAATGGTGGAAGGAAAAGGATGACCCATGAAGTAAAGGTCCACTTAAAATAAAGGAAAACCAAAGGAGCAAAAAGGTGGTGAAGGATGGTGCATGGCCCATGCAAATAATAATGCCATGAATTATTTTGTGAAAACAATATAATATGATGGCATTATTCTTATGCATTTCCAAGAAGTGGAATAAAGCCAAGCAAGGAATTGGAAAGGTTTGATCCACCCCAACCCACATGAGCTAGAACAAAAATAGCAAAAGAAAGATAAACAAGCTCATGGTTAATGGGATGGTGGGATTATAAAGTGGTGAGAGAGAAAAGTGGTGTAAATGAGATAAAAGATATGCCCCCAACTCAACTTAGGCATTGAACAATATATCAATAGCCAAATATAATATCAAGAGGCAAATACAATTAATAATGCATATGAGAGAAAAACCAAAAGAAAAAGGGTTTTATGTGATGCTCAAATGCAATGTGGCATGATGACATGAGCATGATATAATTATGATGCAACAATAATATATATGAAGTAGCCAATATCTTACTAGGACAAGTAGCATTACAATTGTTAGACAATTGGGGTGCTACAACTCTCCCCCACTAAACAGGAATCTCGCCCCGAGATTCTAGGAAGAAGAAGACTCAAAGAGGGTAGGATACTTGGCACGGAGCTCATCTTCACGTTCCCAGGTTGCTTCATCAACGGAATGGTGTGACCACTGCACCTTGCAGAACTTGATGGACTTGTTGCGAGTCCTTCTTTCTGCGACTTCAAGGATTTTTGTGGGGTGTTCTTGATAAGACAGATCTTCTTGGAGATTGATGAGTTCATGGTCCACGGTCCTGCCGGGATCCTTGAAGCACTTCTTAAGTTGAGAGATGTGAAAAACATCGTGGACTTTGAGTTGTTCAGGAAGCTCAAGAGCATAAGCAACTTCTCCTCTTCTTCCACGAATTTTGAAAGGACCGATGTATCTAGGAGCCAGCTTTCCTTTGATACCAAAGCGATGCGTGCCTCTCATGGGAGTGACACGGAGATAAACGAGATCACCAGGGACATACTCCATGTCCGTGTGCTTTCTGTCATAATTGCTCTTCTGGCGACTTTGAGCAATCTTCAGATTTTCAAGAATGATGTGAACTTTCTCCTCCGCTTGAGTTACAATGTCGGGACCAAACAATATTCTTTCACCTGCGCCCGACCAACCAATCGGAGTTCTGCACTTGCGACCATAAAGAGCTTCAAATGGTGCCATCTTTAGACTTTTCTGGAAACTGTTGTTGTAAGAGAATTCGGCATAAGGAAGACATTCTTCCCACTTCATGCCGAAAGAGATAACGCAAGCACGGAGCATATCTTCTAGAATCTGATTGATCCTTTCAACTTGTCCTTGCGACTGAGGGTGGTAAGCTGTGCTGAAGTTTAACTTTGTCCCCAAAGCATTTTGGAAACTTCCCCAGAACTTGGAAGTGAAGATGCTTCCACGGTCTGAACTGATCTCAAGAGGAACTCCATAAAGAGAGACAATTCTGTTGATATAGAGCTTAGCCAACTGAATTGCAGAAATCGTTTCCTTGACTGGAAAGAAGTGAGCTACTTTGGAAAGCCTGTCAATAACAACAAAGATTGCATTGTTGCCTTTCTGCGACCTTGGAAAACCAGTGATGAAGTCCATCTCTACTTTCTCCCATTTCCATTCCGGAGGCTTCAATGGCTGTAGAAGACCGGAAGGTTTCTGATGAACAGCTTTAACTCTGCGACAAACATCACACTCCGAGACATACTTGGCACAATATCGTTTCAAACCAGGCCACCAATATTGTGTTTTTAAGTCCATGTACATCTTAGTGCTGCCAGGGTGGATAGAAAGAATAGAATCATGCGCCTCCTTGAGAACTTGGTCTCTTAAACCCGGGTAGTTCGGAACAAACATCCGGTGTTGAAAGAAGAGAGTGCCTTGGTCATCAACGTGGAAAGACTCATACTTCGGAAGTTGAATGTTGGAAATGATCTTTTTAGTGTAAGGATCCCCAAGCTGAATGGAACGGACCTTTTCTTCCAAGAGAGGTGTTGCTAGAAGGTTCAGAAGATAACCTTGATCCACAATTTCAAGGTTGAGCTTGCGGAATTCCTCGCACAAGAGAGGCTGTTGTTCTTCCACCATGAGGTTGTTGACATAAGCTTTTCGGCTGAGAGCATCTGCCATGACATTAGCTTTGCCCGGGGTGTAGTTGATGGTCAAATCGAAATCATTGATTGTTTCAATCCACCTCCTCTGACGAAGGTTGAGATCAGGTTGTGTGAAGATATACTTCAGACTCTTGTGATCAGAAAAGATCTCACAACAGTTGCCAAGCAAGTAATGCCTCCATACTTTCAAAGCAAAGACAACTGCTGCAAGTTCGAGGTCGTGTGTAGGATAGTTGATCTCATGCGTCTTCAACTGACGAGATGCATAAGCAACAACTTGCTTTTCTTGCATCAGGACCGCACCCAATCCTTGCAATGAAGCATCACAGAAAATCTGGAAAGGCTTTGATGTATCTGGAGGAACCAAGACTGGTGTGGAAGTGAGCTTCTCTTTGAGTGTTTCAAAGCTTGCTTGACATGCAGGAGTCCAAAGATATTTCTTGCCTTTCTTGAGGAGATCGGTAAGAGGCTTCGCAATCTTTGAGAAATTTTGAACGAAGCGACGACAGTAACTGGCCAAACCAAGGAAACTCTGGACTTCTTTGACATTTATGGGTGGAAGCCAGTCCATAATTGTCTTAATAGTTTCTGGGTTGACGGCGATGCCCTTGGCAGAGATGACGTGACCAAGGTAGGTGACTTGACGCAGCCAGAATTCACACTTGGAGAACTTTGCATACAGGCGGTTCTCACGAAGCTTGTTTAGGACACACCGAAGGTGTTCTTCATGTTCTTCCTTAGACTTAGAATAGACTAGAATGTCATCCAGATAGACCACAACGAACTTATCAAGATACTCCGTGAAAACCGAGTTCATAAGCCTCGAGAAGGTGGCAGGTGCGTTGGTGAGACCGAAAGACATGACTGTGTACTCATACAAACCATAGCGGGTGGTGAAAGCTGTTTTGGCAACATCTTCCTTGCGGATCTTGATTTGATGGTAACCACTTCTCAAATCAAGCTTAGAGAATACCACAGCTCCAGCTAGCTGATCAAAGAGATCATTAATCCGCGGAAGGGGATATTTATTCTTGATGGTTTTAGCATTGAGTGCCCGATAGTCAACACAAAGTCTATCAGTCTTGTCTCGCTTCTTCACAAAGATGGTTGGACTACCCCAAGAAGAAGTACCGTGCTGAATGAAACCCAACTTCTCTTGTTCATCCAACTGGCGCTTAAGTTCAGCCAACTCAGCAGGACCCATTTTATAAGGCCGCTTGGAAATAGGAGCGGTGCCAGGTTCAAGTTCAATGACGAACTCAACCTCACGATCCGGAGGCATACCTGGCAACTCTTCAGGAAAGACATCTGGAAACTCACAAACTACAGGAACACTCTGAATACCTTCCATAGCATCATCATTCAGAACCGCCAAAGAATAAAGCTGAATTGCAGGAGTCAGACTTGGAGAATAGACTATATGGCCTTCGGGAATTTTCAGAGAAACCGAACGTTCAGCACAATCAATCACAGCTGCATTTGCTGTCAACCAATCCATGCCCAAGATAACATCAATATCAGAATTGCCCAGAATAATTAAGGAAGCCGGAAACGAAGAACCACCAATCTCAATTTGATTGCCATGGCTGATATGAGCAGCCCTCATGTTTGACCCAGGAGATTGTACCACAAGACGGTGTAATAAAGGAACCATAGCCAGATCTTGCTCATGAGCAAACTTGTGAGAAACAAAAGAATGCGAAGCACCAGAATCAAACAAAACTCATGCAGGAACTGAGTTAACAGGAAGCATACCCATGACAACTCCAGGAGCATGCTCAGCTTGAGCGGCGTTGACACAGTTAGCACGAGCAACCGTAGACCCCGGCTTAGTGTTGATGTTGAGAGCCCGAGGTGGAGGTGCACGAATCATAGGAGCACTTGCCGCAGGTCTTGGAGGTGGTGGTGGAAGAGCTTTGTTGTTCATTGGACAATTCCATTGCTGATGCCCAGTGTTTCCACAAGTATAGCAAGCACCGGGTGGACATGGGGCAACGTAGCCAGGGACTTCGCCAGGCGCTCTAGGGTAGTTGTGGTTGTAGCCCCTGGGAGCTGCAGTGAAGGAGTTTGGTGGCCTTGGTGCATAGCTTGACGGTCTTGGCGGAGCAGGAAGCGACGGTGGGGTGTTAGGAACCCAGACACGACGCTTAGAAGGAGCTGTCATAGCAGAAGAGCTTGCTGTATCACGGCTGTGTTTCTTTGACTCCTCAAACACTTGCCTACTTGCTTCTTCCTACAGAGCTGTGTGTTGAAGTTCCAGGAAAGATGCTGGCCTTGCATGAGTGATTGCATATTTGATGGAAGCATTGAGGCCTTGCCGAAACCTCTTTTGCTTCTTCTTGTCATCAGAGATCTCATCGCCACCATAACAAGAAAGGTTCATGAAGTTTCTGATGTAGGTGTTGACATTGTCAGTGCCCTGCTTGAGGTTGAGAAAACACTTCCTTCATCCTTTCCATGACAATTTCTGACAGATATTGCTCTTTGAAAGCAGCAGTGAACCGCTCCCAAGTAGGCTGAAAACCAGAAAGATCTGCCTTGAGGTAATTTTCCCACCAAAGAGCTGCATCTCCCTTCAGAAGGTGAGTAGCACACTTGACCCATTCTTGCTCGGGAACATCCGCAGTCATGAGCAACCTTGACACTTCACGAAGCCAATCATCCGCATCAAGTGGCTGATCAGACACTTCAAATTGACGTGGGTTGAACTTGAGAAAACTCTTGATGTCTCCTCGCTTGGGAGGTGGAGGTAGCGGAGCAAACTCATTCCTCCTCACACTTTCCTCGAAGCGCTGCTGGTTCTGCTGCATAGTGCCCAAAGCATTTGCAATACTTGCCAAAGCAGCCCCAAGTTCAGGTGGTATATCCTCCTCAGAACGGCGTGGTGGTGCCACCCTGTGATTGATATAAAACACAAGTCAGTACTATAATGGAGAATGATAATAATCCAAAATAGTACCAAAATGGAATTAATCAAGATTAAAGAATGCAATACACTGAGGTGATATTAAAATATCAACAAAGTTCAAGGCAACTAGAAGATATAAAGCATAACGCACACGACTGAACAAGGAGTGTGGTACACAACTAACAAAGAAAAAAATTTCCGCAATTTTTGGCATTAAAATACCACTAAATGCGCAAAACAACTTAATGAATCAAGATTAGTAACTCTACTATTTCAATATACAAAAGCAAATGACAAAAGTAGTGGTATGGTCACGACTCCATCCCGCACTCAAATCATTACTCCGCACATGAATCAGTATAACACATATCCCAACAACTTCTTCTTAAGGTGAACCTCAAGATTGGTAACTACGGAAAAGAACACCCCAACAAGATAATGTCGGATAACAAAGAGTAAGATAGATCGCATCGGTGTACAACGAATCAGAATGGATCGCGTCGGTTTACAAAGCCTGTCGGTATGGAATGTACCAACAGTTGATAACCAAAAGGTAGATAGTGATAACATTTGGATGCAACAAATAGACAAGGAATTCACACACACACACACAAACACAACCTATGGTACTATGGAACCCAGAACACGTGAATCCTAATTTGAATTTTAGAAGAGGATTGAAAACGTTACACTTCCTTACTAGAAAAGGGTGGGTGGGTGGGTAAGAAGAAAAATGGAAGCAGTCCTACTCTCACGTTTGTTTTTCCTTAGTATACATAACTACCAAAATATTTGCTAGACAGACAACGACCATTTTGGCTGAGACCCTGAAGGGCGGGATGGCTCTGATACCAATTGTAACTACCTCGGTGAATTACGCTCTTAGTTAATGCCTGGAGGAACGAAAGTGGTTAAAATAGTACGGTGGGGCCCAGGGCCACTCACGGTAGACCTTTCGGCCGTCCTAACCACTTTCAGACAACGGGACAAGAACGAGCGGCGTAATCGGCAGGCGAAGGGATCAACTACATACACAAGTGAGTATGTATGCAAGCCACATACAACAGTACATCAGAGCCATTCCATCTAAAAGAAATAGAAATAGTGCAACGCCATACGGCAAGATCCAAACATCCTAGATAGATATAATAATTTAGGATAGCTCCTCATACACCACACATTAGAGTATCAAGCGGAAGCGAAAAACAAGATCCGAGTACGGATAAGAAGCAAATTGGCATAAGATGCCCCATAAATAAACACATCCCGCCCAGAGATCACACGGATCCCCGTTCCCGGAATCTCTACACCGAATGATCGTTGCCATCATCATCTGTCTCTTCCACCCAGTATCCATCTTGCGGGTACACCTGTTCATCTGAATCAAACAATTTATCGTGTGAGACCCTAGGGGTACTCAGCAAGTCTTTATGCCACTAAAGGGGACACAACCTGGGGTGACGCAATTGCAGCAGAAGATAATACCTAACAATTCTATAGAGACTCGCTAACCTTCCGCCTAACCAATGATAGACGGAAGTCCGTGAATTAAGAACAACAGTTATAACAGTATAATTAAAAGATCCATCCTCCTCCTCGCTTACCAATGAGGAAGCGGACGAACAACCCCCATCATCCGTTGGCAGTTTTTATTAACCATTCCATGAGTATTGCACTATTTACTAGTCAAGTACTTAGTCAATTTGAAAGCGGTACTTTAGTTATACTTGTCTATGATTGAGAAACTGTGCTCCAAGTCGTCCGTAACCGCAGACACGGCTTTCAGAAAGATTTACCCTGCAGGGGTGCACGAATAGCAACACACACTCGATGAACCTCGGAAAAACCAAATCAAAACCCAACGAGGCATTCACGACAAAGCAATCACAGGATTCAGAAATGTTTCAGGGGGCCACCCCATTAAGCTACCCGCCACGAAGTTGGCCGGCTCCGAGACGGACCCAAGGTTTGTGTGGACGGTGGTAAACGACTGGGAACCCAAAAAATGTGACTGGGCTTGTCGATACAGCGAAAACGTGTCACGATCCAAAACAGTACAGGTGCACCTCGCACAATCTTAAATAAAGCAGTAACATGGCATAAGTACAGAATAGTAATAAAGCCCCAAACTAATTGTGACCCCAAGAAATAAGAATGAATCAAGCTCTGGCTCAGGGGGTCCATAAGGCCTCCCGGATGTGGATAGTGCGAATAAACAAGGAACAGGAATCAAGTACTCGGGGTCCTACGGGACGCAAGTGAGCATGAAAAACCAAATAGCAGATATTGCTCACCGGTGCCTCTTTCATTAGTTATCCCATTACTACTCAGGTTATGTTGTTTAGGTGCCTCATTATCCATCAGACACTCACATACCCTACTCATGTTTTTCTACGACTCGCATGGCTCAAACAACTCCTGTAGTAATGGCTCATGGGATCGGACAGGCTTAATGTGGTGTAAAGTAAAGGCTATGCAGTACTTGGGATTCAATTTAATGCAATCGTGACTCAATGATGCAAGAATAAGATAGAGGCAATAGGTACTGTATGTATGCAAGCATGTGGTAGTGCTTGCCTGGCAGCTCAGTTGAAGCGAGAGATGGATCTGGGTAATACTCCTGTGATTCCTGGTAATTCTCCTACTGGGCGTCTATTTGAAGAAGAACCAAACAACAAGGGCCAACATAAATAAAGTGCACAAACATATGAATTAAAATGCGACAAGCAAACAAGCATGCCATGATGCATGATGCACAATTTACATGGCATTTAAGTAGCATGGCAGAAATGAGGTGTGGATGCAAGAAATAAAGCACTTTATCATTTATTTGCCCAAGTTTTATTGTCATAAACGGTTCAGATTTTAAATGACAACATGATGCATGCTTCAATTCAGAACAATGATTGCATAACTATAACGGGCTCGTCGCGCTGATCGATTTAGACATATTATTTGTCAAATTTGGAGTTATAAAACAAAAGTTATTAATTAAATAAGGTAAAGGGCATTTTTATTGTAATTTTGATCATCTCGAAAATTAAAGTGTGCCAAATATATTTTGAAGTGCATATTTGGATTCCTCACATTTTTCTGATTCCAAAACATATATTACATGTATTATTTGGATTTGTATTTTAAAAATTATTTGAATCTAAAAAGAATTTGAATTTAAATAAATTTGGAAAAGATTTGAATTAAAACAGACTCAGGAATTGCTTTTGTTACTCAGGCAATTCTAACCACAGACACTGACAGGTGGGCCTGGTGCTGACTGGGCACGCGCGCGGGAAAAATATTTTGTCACCGCGGGCTCGCCTAGCCACTAAGGCTGCGGGGTGGGCCAACTGGCGCAGGCCCGCGTGTCAGCGGAGAGCGAGACAGGGGCTGACAGGTGGGGCTGGGGACTGGAGCGCGAGTTGCGGCCGGAAAAGCCGAGGGGTTTTTCTGCAAGGTGACCTGGACGACTGACCGGTGGGGCACTAGGAGCGCGGGTTGCGAGAATTAAAAAGGTGGGGGGGTTTTTTGCAAGATGACCACGACCCCGGGTACTGTTTATCGTTTTCCTCCGTCTGGCAAGGAAATGCGGCGCGCGGCGCTAGACGTCGACGGTGAGGCGGAGCATGTCAGGGAGAGAGGGAGGCTCACCGCGGGCTCGCTGGTGTGGTCGGATCGGAGCGAGGAGCGGCGGATGGGCGAGGACGCGGACGCACCGGCGGGCTAGGGTTTCGGGGACGGCGAGGTACTGGCGACGCGGTGGATCTTCTCGTCCATGTCCGCGTGCAAGGGGCGTCGCAGGGGGCCGTGCCCGGTCTTCTCCGACACTTCACGGTCGCGCTACACGGCTGGTTCGTCGGGGTGGGGGTGCTACCTGGCGGCGACCGACGGCGGCTGTTGGTGGACGGAGAGGAAGAAGGGGAAGGAGGAGGGCGTCTCGGGGTGGATCTGGGCGAGGCCAGAGACGTGAGGAGGAGGGGAAAGTGAGAGGGAGAAAGAGGAGAGGCAGGTGGGCACGGCAGGTAAAAAGGTGGCTCGGGTGCCACCTTTTCCTCCTTCTCCTCGAGCACATGGGCGAGCTGGGGCTCGTCCTGGGGCAGGAAGGCATGGCAGGGGAGGCTGCCAGTGGGGCTGAGGGCGAGGGAGGGCAGGTGGGGCTAGCTCGGTCAGAGAGAGAAGAGAGAGAGGAGAGGGGGGTAGCTCGGGCTAGGGTTAGGGTTTTGGGTAGGGCTAGAGAGAGAGGTGGCTGGGGTGTGGGCCTGGGAGAGGGAGGGTGGCCAGTTGGAGAGAGGGCTTGGCATGGAGGCCAAGCTAGAGAGAGAGAGAGAGAGAGAGAGAGAGAGAGGGTTAGTAGAAAATAGGGTTATGAGGAGAAAATAGATTAAATAGGTTTGATTATTTTTAAGTATATAGGTTGTAAATTTTGTGTAAGAGGCCAATACAAGAAGAACTAGAAAGGCTTGATCTTGCATGGACTAATGGAAGAGAAACAAGAAAGAAAGAAGAAGGAAGAGAGTAGGTGTAAAAAGGCCACATATGATCATACATGTAGAAAATTAAAAAATAAAAGAAAAGAATGTGGACAAGAACAACCCAAGTGGAGCATGGTGAGTGCTTGACTTAACATGAGGTGGAGGTGAAAAGAATTCCAAGAAAAAGAAAAAGAAAAGAATTAAGGAATAGGCCTCGTGTGGTTCATGCATGAGAGGAAAATAAAATAAAAGAAATAGATAAAGATGAGGATTTGGAATGGTGGAAGGAAAAGGATGACCCATGAAGTAAAGGTCCACTTAAAATAAAGGAAAACCAAAGGAGCAAAAAGGTAGTGAAGGATGGTGCATGGCCCATGCAAAATAATAATGCCATGAATTATTTTGTGAAAACAATATAATATGATGGCATTATTCTTATGCATTTCCAAGAAGTGGAATAAATCCAAGCAAGGAATTGGAAAGGTTTGATCCACCCCAACCCACATGAGCTAGAACAAAAATAGCAAAAGAAAGATAAGCAAGCTCATGGTTAATGGGATGGTGGGATTATAAAGTGGTGAGAGAGACAAGTGGTGTAAATGAGATAAAAGATATGCCCCCAACTCAACTTGGGCATTGAACAATATATCAATAGCCAAATACAATATCAAGAGGCAAATACAATTAATAATGCATGTGCGAGAAAAACCAAAAGAAAAAGGGTTTTATATGATGCTCAAATGCAATGTGGCATGATGACATGAGCATGATATAATTATGATGCAACAATAATATATATGAAGTAGCCAATATCTTACTAGGACAAGTAGCATTACAATTGTTAGACAATTGGGGTGCTACAACTTTCCACCACCTTATAATTCCACCATCTCATTATCCATGAGCCTGTATTTCTTTTTCTTTTGATTTTATTCTAGCTCATGTGGGAGGGGTGGATCTAATCCTAACTTCCTTTTTTCTTGGCCTTTATTTCCACTTCTTGGGAATGCATAAGAATAAGGCCATATGATTATTATTGTTTTCACAAAATAAATCATGGCATTTATTATGTTGCATGGGCCATGCAAGAGTACCACCACCTTTAGCCCATTTGATTCCTCTTGGTTTTATTGGTTCTTTTCTTTGTGGATCATCTCCATCCCTCTCCACCATCCCCATATTCTCCTCAACACCATTGTATTCTTCTTCATGCATGATCAAATGATGTCTTTTCTACATATCTCATTCCTTTCTCTTTTTCTTGGATTCTCCTTCACCTTATCTTTTGCTAATTCAAGCCCTCACTTATTTCTCTTGGGTTGATCTTCTAAACAAATTTTAAAACCTAAACACCTAATCTAAACCCTAAAACTAGTTTCCTCTCTTTTCTTTCTAACCCTAATTCTACACTAAACCCTCAACTTAATCTCACTCACCTCTCTCACCTCTCCCTCTCTCTACCATGATGGCCCCACCTGGCCACCCTCTCTCCCGGGTCCCACACCCCATCCACCCCTCTCCTAACCCTAGCCCTAGCTAACCCAAGCTCCTTCTAACCCTAGCCTAAGTTACACCCGAGCCCCTCTCCTCCCTATTTCTCTCTACCTGCCGTGCCAGCCCCACAACCACGCCGGCCCCACCTGGTCCGCCTGTCAGCACCACCCCACCTGCCCCTGCCTTCCCAGCCCGAGCATGTGCGAGGAGGAGATGGAGAAAGGTGGCCGAAGCCACCTTTATCTACCCCGAGCCCCACACGATACCCTCTCCCTCTCTCCCTCTTTATCCCACCCTCACTACCACATGCTTACATACATATAGTACCTATTGCCTCTATCTTATTGTTGCATCATTGAGTCGCGATTGCATTAAATTGAATCCCAAGTACTGCATAGCCTTTACTTTTAAACCCCACCGAAGCTTGTTCCTCCATCCCATGAGCCATTACTACAGGAGTTGTTTGAGCCATGCGAGTCGTAGAAAAGCATGTGTAGGGTATGTGAGTGTCTGATGAATAACGAGGTACCTAAACAACATAACCTGAGTAGTGATGGGATAACTAATGAAAGAGGCACCGGTGAGCAATATCTGCTATTTGGTTTTTCATGCTCACTTGTGTCCCGTAGGACCCCGAGTACTTGATTCATGTTCCTTGTTTATTCGCACTATCCACATCCGGGAGGCCTTATGGACCCCCCTGAGCCAGAGCTTTATTCATTCTTATTTCTTGGGGCCACAATTAGTTTGGGGCTTTATTACTATCCTGTACTTATACCATGTTACTGCTTTATTTAAGATTGTGCGTGGAGCACCTGTACTGTTTTGGATCGTGACACATTTTCGCTGTATCGGCAAGCCTAGTCACATTTTCGGGTTCCCAGTCGTTTACCGCCGTCCACACAAACCTTGAGTCCGTTTCGGAGTCAGCTAGCTCCGTCGCGGGTAGCTTAATGGGGTGGCCCCCTGAAATATTACTGAATCCTGTGATTGCTTTGTCGTGAATGCCTCGTTGGGTTTTGAGTTGGTTTTTCCGAGGTTGATCGAGTGTGTGTTGCTATTCGTGCACCACTGCCAGGTAAATCTTTCTGAAAGCCGTGTTCGCGATTATGGACGACTTGGAGCACAGTTTCTCGATCATAGACAAGTATAACTAAAGTACCGCTTTCAATTTGACTAAGTACTTGACTAGTAACTAGTGCAATACTCATGGAATGGTTAATAAAACTGCCAACGGATGATGGGGGTTGTTCGTCCGCTTCCTCATTGGTAAGCGAGGAGGAGGATGGATCTGTTAATTATACTGTTATAACGGTTGTTCTTAATTCACGGACATCCGTCTATCATTGGTTAGGCGGATGGTTAGCGATTATCTATAGAATTGTTAGATATTATCTTTTGCTGCAATTGCGTCACCCCAGGTTGTGTCCCCTTTAGTGGCATAAAGACTTGCTGAGTACCCGTAGGGTCTCACACGATAAATTGTTTGATTCAGATGAACAGGTGTATTCGCAAGATGGACACTGGGTGGAAGAGATAGATGATGTTGGCAACGATCACTCGGTGTAGAGATTCCGGGAACGGGGATCCGTGGGATCTATGGACGAGATGTGTTTATTTATATGGCATCTTATGTCGATTTGCTTCTTATCCGTACTCGGATCTTGTTTTCCGCTTCCGCCTGATACTCTGATGTTTGTTGTATGAGGAGCTATCCTAAATTATTATCTCTATCTAGGATATTTGAATCTTGCCGTATGGCGTTGCAATATTTCGATTTCTTTTAGATGGAATGGCTCTGAGGATTGTTGTATGTGGCTTGCATACATACTCATTTGTGTATGTAGTTGATCCCTTCGCCTGCCGATTACGCTGCTCGTTCTTGTCCCGATGTTCTGAAAATGGTTAGGACGGCCGAAAGGTCTACCGTGAGTGGCCCTCGGCCCCACCGTACTATTTTAACCACTTTCGTTCATCTAGGCATGTAACTAAGAGCGTAATTCACCGAGGTAGTTACATCGTGGTCGGTCTCGTGGTCGCCCTGGACGCACAAGGCCAGGTCGCGCGGGCGCCCTGGGCGCTTGTACGTGCCGTTGAAGTTGCGGACAAACACCTTCTCGAAGTCAAGCCAGGCGATGATGCTGTTAGGCGCGAGGCTATTGAGCCATGTCCTCGCTAACCCAGTTAGCATGAGGGGGGTGTAGCGCACGGCTGTGCGCTTGTTCCCGTGGGCGATGCCGACTGCCGTAGCGTAGTCGGTCAGCCAGTCCTCCGGCTTCATGCTGCTATCGTACTTGGGGGTGTCCCTGGGCAGGGAGAATTTATCCGGAAACGGCTCATTCCGGATACGGGGTCCGAAACAAACCGGACCGCTAGACTCTTCCTCCTCCGTGACGCGCGCTTGAGCGAGGAGCTCGATGCGGTCGCGGGCATCCGGGTGATCCGGGTTGGGCGCTCCCACCCGGCCCGAGAGACCGGAACCGGCTGGTCTGGGCGCTCTGGCTGGCGGAGGGGGAGGTGGCGGGTTGCTGTTCATCGTCTGCTCCTGGCGCGGCTGGCCCCTGTTACCGGAGCTACGGCGCCTGCTGCGGGCCCTGGGCGGCTGAGGGGAGGACGCCTGCTGGGTGTCACGCGGCGCGCCCCTGCTGTTGGCCGGTAGCTCGCTCCTCCTGGAGTAGCTAAGGTCTTCCTGCACCTGCCGGTTGGCGCCAACCTGCTCGTCCGCGACACGGAGGAGCTCCTGCACGTGGGCTTGCTGGTGGGCTCGCTCCTCGCCCTCTATGCTGGGAAGTTCCTCTGCCGCGGCTCGCGCCGCGCGCAAGTTCTTGATGGGCGTGCTGTAGGTGGGCTATGCGAGGGCGGGCACAGGATCCGGTTCCCCGTCCTTTTCCAACCTACCGCCAAGCTCGCCGCCCCGACGCCTTACCTGGCCACGCCGGCTTGGCTCCGCGGTAGCCGGATTGAGGCCGTGCGCGCGGTCGTACTCGCACCGGGTGATCTCGAGCTGCTTACGGGCTGCAGCTAGCTCCATGGCCTCATGGAGGAGGATCTGTCTCTCCATGCTGAAGTTGGGCTCCGCCTCTTCCGGGTTATCCCCGAGGTTAATCGGCGTCAGGAGCCGGTCAATGGCATCCTCCACTGGGTTCCGGGGCTGCGGGGAAGCAGAAGTTCCGACCTCATCCGCGCCTCGCTCCCATGGCTGGCGGGGATGGGAGCTGGAACCGGCCATCATGACCTCCGTGCCACGAGGTGCGGCGGAGGCGCTGCCGTCTGAGCACGGCAGCTCCGCGACAGAAACGATTTCCCTAGGGAAACGTTCTGGGACGGTGGCGACGTAAATAGAGAGGTCGCCGAATAGCAGAACGGTGCCGTTCGCCGGGAAGGAGGTTCCGGCGAAGCAGGAAGCGTTGTCGATGACGCAGTCGAATTTGCCGAGCGTGAGTACTAGGCCAGAGGCCACGCGCTCATCGGCTGAAGTGCGGAGTCCCGTCCGGAACGTGACTCCGGTCGAAGCCATCTAGCCCCACGGTGGGCGCCAACTGTCGTACCTGAGGAGGTTAGATAGAGGTGTGGGGACTAGCAGGGAAGCTATCGACAGCGTCCGCAGGCGGGATTGGATACAAGCGAGCGTAACGGAACGCGAGAAGTACCCAGGTTCGGGGCCCTCGTGGTGAGGTAAAACCCCTACTCCTGCCAGATCTGGCTATGTGGAATATACGAACTACAAGTGCTCCTTGAGCTATATTCTCTAGCTACTGCCTTAAATGCAATGAGACCAACCCTTTGTACTGAGGCCTTGCCTCTCCTTATATAGGCAAAGAGGCAAAGGTCTCACTGGCCAGTCCGACTAGAGGGCCCCACAGGTGGGTCCCAGCCGACTAGTCATCCAAAGTGTCCGGTCTGGCTTGTCCTGTCAGAGTACGAGCGGTATGGTTGTCGTAGGGACAGTGGACGCCGTGCGAGCCTGTCGTCAGCACCGGCCACTGTTCCTGCGTCACCCACGCATAGTCTTCGGTATGGCCGGGTAGTTGCTAGTCTTGTCACCGTACAGGGCATACCGTGCACTGATACACACGTCACCCTGTCCCATTGACTGAGTCCGGCTATGTAGCCGTATCTGGCTGCCTCCTGCTGATCCGGCTACCAGGGGATAGCCGGCCTGTCTTGCCTTGTCCAGCTGCCTCTGGTTAGCTGGACGTGCTCCGACTGTCTTGTTTCTTATTTGGTTGGGGTACCGGGGGATCATCCCCCTGACACATCCCTTGAAGATAGTGTGCCCGTGCCTGATATGATGCTGCATTTTCTCGAACAAGCAGGGCAACATCAGGCCGAGCTCAAGAAGAAGGATGATGAACTTGCCAAACTCTGAGACAAGGATGATGAACTTGCCAAGCTCAAGGCTGAGATGAAAAAACTCAAAGAGCTCCACAAGATTGATATGGACAAGGCTGGCCAAGACTTCACCGAAGAGCGAGAACATCTTAGCCTTCAACTTGCAAAAGATCAAGAGTTGCTGAAGGAGGCTGACGTCAAGCTTGACTCGGCTAATGTTGAACTTGAGAAGCTCCGAAAGAGGTGTGCTGATTGCACCAAAGAGCTGACTCGGATCCATAGTCATATCTCCCGTAAGCTCTTTTCCTTCCGCCGATGTGTATTTCTCCGGGTTAAACTCCTTTACTTATTTCACTTGTTTTGTTTTCAGGCAAATTCCCAGAGGGTGTTGCCGTTGCGGCTACTGCCGTTGCCAAGTTCCGCACAGAAGGGTACCCCAACTAATCCTGGCTCTGATCACATTCCTTATGACATGGAGGATCTGCTAGTCAGCCTATCCTCCCGGATTGAAATTGTGAAGAACTATGGTTCGTGTCTCCTGGATTCAGCCGTTCGGATCTTCCATGCACTTTGGCCTGGTGAGGATCCTCCAGAGGGATCCACTGCTTTGATCAATAAGATGATGGATTGCGAGACCCAACTCGACCTCTGGAGGGAATCCGCCGCTCGTGCTGGAGCTGATACTGTCCTCCATTTTGTGCTCACTTGGTATGAAAAACTGGACTCGAAGATCCTCGAGCGCTTGCATACCGGGTCCAAGTGGTCGAATGATCCAGATTGGGTTGCTCGGCGCAAGGCTTGTGCCCACAACCTTATCCAGTTTGCCCCTAGCCATCAATGGAACAAAGGACCAAGCTTCCTCGGCGTCGTTGACGACGAATACGTCGAAGATGTTTCGGATGACAAGGAAGAGGACGAAGCGTCAGATCTCGAAGAGAATGAAGATGACAACGCGGCTGAAGCTAACCCGGACAACGAGGCTAAAGCCGCTGCTCCACCCACTGGCGCCAAGTTAGCCCCTCATGTTGCTGCTCCTTGAGCACCAAAAAATACTTCGAAATTTATCAGATCCCTGGTATGCCGGGTGCAGATGTATCAATCATACTGATTATATTTTGCTACTAAGCTATTCACACCGGATTAACTTGGGCGTAGTCCTCGAGTTTCGTTCTCTTGTTTCTTCAATTTCATGGCTCGGCTCGCGTCTACCTTGATTCGGTTTTGTGACTTATGAGTCCGAGTTTCAAAAATTGACTTAACAATACTTGGAAACTTTAGGATTAGCTCAAAGTAATCCAGCATAGTAAACGTAAAGTAAACATAGGGTTAGTCCGAACAATAAATGTCGGCTCGATTATGTTCCTTTCCTTAGTCGTTTTTCGTGAGCTACGCATTTCCAAACTTGTTCTCTTGCTTGCCATGAAGCCAATTCTTCTTGGACAACAGCGAGTCGAAGATTTGAGTTTTTGGTGCTCATACACTACTAATCCGGCTTAGGTAGAAGCAACTTAAGCTAGCCGACAAAAAAAAATAACAAACATAGAGGACAACAAATATTACTAAGGCAGTCCCCGAGTTACTGCTCGAGGTGCCAAGATTTCATTGATAAACTCATTGTCGGCATACATACCGACATATGAGAGACTCAGATACACACACTTCTTTGTTAAGTGTAGAATGGACGAAGTAGGGCTACATTCCATGGACGCTTAGATTCCTCGCCAAACCTATCCGCCTTGTTCTTCTCCTGCGGTTGTGCATCAATGAGATAATAAGAGTCATTGTGCAATGCTTTGCTTACAATGAATGGCCCTTCCCATGGGGGGATAACTTATGCATGCCAGCAGTACGATGCACCAACCGGAGTACCAGATCACCTTCCTGGAAGACTCGGGGATTTACTTTTCGGCTATGATAGCGTCGGAGATTCTGTTGATATATGGTGGATCTGGACAATGCCAATTCTCTCGCTTCTTCCAGCAGATCAACATCATTTTGCCAGGCTTCTCGCACTTCGGATTCTGTGTATTGGGTGACCCTAGGCGAATCATGCTCTATGTCGGCTGGTAATACAGCTTCTGCCCCATATACTAGAAAAAATGGCGTATAGCCTGTTGATCTATTCGGAGTTGTTCTTAAACTCCACAGTATCGCTGGTAGTTCTTCTATCCAGCACCCCGCTGATCTTTCCAGCGGCTCAATGAGCCGAGGTTTTATCCCGGATAATACTAATCCGTTGGATCTTTCCAGTTGTCTATTCGGTGCGGGGTGGGCTACTAAAGCAACGTCCATCCGGATCTTCTTATCCTGGCAAAATCACGGAAATGCTCCTTTAGCAAAATTAGTGTCGTTATCTGTTATGATACTTTGAGGGTAGCCATATCTCAGGATGATATCTTTGAGGAATGACACGGCTGTAGCTCCATCACATTTTCTTATCAGCTTTACTTCAATCCATTTTGTAAACTTGTCAACCATAACCAAGATATGGGTCATGTTTCCTTTTGCCGGCTTAAATGGGCCAACCATATCCAAACACCATACGGCAAATGGCTAGGTAATCGGTATGGTCTTGAGCTCCGACATTGGCATGTGTGTCTTGGTAGCATACCTCTGACAACCATTGCATTTTCTTACTAGATCCTCTCCTTGCTCCAAGGCACTTGGCCAGTAAAACCCATGCCGGAAAGCTTTTGCTACTAAGGCTCTGGATGAGGCGTGATGCCCACATTCCCCTTGATGTATATCTCGGAGGATGTCAAGCCCTTCTTCCGGGTCAACACATCATTGGAGGACATTCGTGACACTCCTCTTGTATAGCTCGGTGTTGATAATCGTGTATGCCTTTGGGCGCCTCTGAATTTTCCTTGAAAGCACTTCTTCATTGGGCAAATATCCATCCTTCAGGAACTGGAATATGCGTGCCCAAGCTGGTATGGCTTGCACCGGAAACACATCCTCGTCAATTTCCATTTGATCCGCTGACATAACCTCAGCCGGATCTCGTTGCGCAGTCCCTGGGTTCTGCGAAGAAGTCCCCGGGTTTGCCGAAGCAGTCCTCGGGTTTCTTGAACCACTTCCCACATAATGTCATTGGGCACAGCTCCGGACTCCGGATCGGTCGGTATATAGATTGACTCGGACTCTAGGGATGGCTTGATAGATGGCTTTCTTAGGTACTCTAGTGCTACACCTGGCGGGATCGCTTGTCGGGATGATCCGAGCTTTGACAGTACGTCGGTAGCCTCATTTTCCAGCCGAGGTACATGGTGAAATTCGCATCCCTCGAAGTATCCTGATATCTTCTGCACATGAAATCTGTACAATGCCATGTTCGCATCCAGAGCATCCCATTGCCCTGAAACTTGCTGTACTACCAAATCCGAGTCACCGAAGCACTGGATTCGACGTATTCCAGTTTCTTTTGCTACTTTGATTCCATGCACAAGTGCTTCATATTTGGCAACATTGTTTGATGCGGTGAAGTGGACCTGCAACACATACTTCAGCTGATATTTCTTAGTAGAGGTAAGCACAACTCCAGCGCCTAACCTGGTTTTCGTCTTCGATCCATCAAAATGCATTCTCCAGTAATTCGGATATGGCAATGGTGGCTCGTATTGCATTTCAGCCCAATCTACGAAGAAGTCGGCCACAGCCTGAGATTTGATCGCATCTCTCCTGTCAAATTGTGGAGCGTAAGGGGCTAGCTCGATTGCCCATTTTGCGATCCGGCCGCTTGCATCCTTGTTTCTCATTATTTCAGATATGGGGGCTTCACATATCACTTTGATGGGGTGCTCTTCAAAAAAATGCTTTAGCTTCTTAGCCGCCATATACACACCATATGCCATCTTCTGATAGTGAGGATAGTTTTGCTTTGATGCTGATAATACCTCGCTCAGGTAATAGACTGGCCTTTGCACTGACTTACCCTCCTCGTCGCGCTCTACCACAATCACTGCACTTACAACCCGGTTGGTTGCGGCTATGTAGAGCAACAGTGGCTCTTTTGATAGTGGAGAACCTAACACCGGTGCAGTAGCTAGCATTTTCTTTAACTCGGTGAAGGCTTCATTGGCCTGTGGCGTCCATATGAACTTGTCCAACTTTTTCATTAGCTGATAGAGAGGCAGTGCCTTTTCTCCCAACCGACATACAAACCGACTTAGGGATGCTAGGCAACCAGTGAACTTCTGGATATCGTTAAGACACTTCGGCAATTCCATTCGCTCTATGGCTCGGATTTTAGTTGGGTTAGCTTCGATACCTCGGCTGGAGATAAGAAATCCGAGTAATTTTCCAGTCGGGACACCGAAGGTACACTTCTCTGGGTTAAGCTTCATTCGGAACCTCCTTAGGTTCATGAATGTTTGCCTGATATCATCAAGGAGCATTTTGCTTTCCTTGGTTTTTATAACCACATCGTCAACATACACTTGCACATTTCGACCAATTTGATCGTGTAGGCATTTTTGCATACATCTTTGATACGTTACCCCTGCATTATGTAAACCAAAAGGCATAGTGCGATAGCAATAAGCCCCGTACGGGGTGATAAATGCAGTATTTATTTGATCATCTGGGTTCAGTGGTATCTGGTGGAAACCAGAATATGCGTCTATGAATGACAACAGTTCACACCTAGCAGTAGAATCTATGACCTGATCTATCCTGGGTAGCGGGAATGGATCTTTTGGGAACGCCTTGTTCAGGTTCGTGTAATCGATGCACATACGCCAAACCACTTCTACATTCGGATCATCTTTCTTCTTTTCCACAAGCACCGGATTAGATATCCAGTCCAGGTAAAGCACTTCCATGATGAACCCGGCTGCTAGGAGCCAAGCTATCTCATCTCCAATGACTTTTCTCCTATCTTCGGCGAAGCGGCAGAGAGGTTGCTTCACCGACTTTGCTCCGGGTCTCACATACAAAGAGTGCTCGGCCAATTCCCTCGGAACACCTTGCAAGTCCTGCATGGACCAAGCAAAGATATCCCGATTCTCACGGAGGAAATTGACAAGCTCGCTTTCCTATTTCTTAGTTAACCCGGCACCAATTGTTATGGTGCGCCCTAGGAACAGATCATGAACGGGCACTTTCTTTGTATCCTTTGTTTCTTGAAATGAGACACTTCCATGCGGGTTACTCAGCATCGGCATATACTGTTGCGTGGACTGAGCCAATGCCGCTACTTCCTGGATCTTTCTCTTTTCTTGTGCAATCACGAGTGACTCAGCCAGGTTAGACCCGGCTGATGCACACTCAGTGGAACGTCGGAAATCCCTAGCTATGGTAATTACTCCCTTTGGCCCAGGCAACTTCATCTTCAGGTAACTGATGTGAGTACTTTCCATGAATTTGTTCAGGGTTGGTCTACTGAGTAACGTGTGATATGCGCTTTCTAAGTTCACAAAC
The DNA here is from genome assembly GCA_910589775.1 of Avena eriantha. Classification (NCBI taxonomy): domain Eukaryota; kingdom Viridiplantae; phylum Streptophyta; class Magnoliopsida; order Poales; family Poaceae; genus Avena; species Avena eriantha. The sequence goes on from OU342740.1 coordinate 254,549,785, forward strand.
TCAAACTCCAAATTCTCAGTTCGGCAGTTATCTCTTGTGCCGAATAACACGTCAACCCGGACTTTGCCAATGGGTTCACAGGAGATACCAGGAACAATGCCATGGAAAGTTGTCCTTGTAGCTTGGAGCATGTTCTCTGAGATACCCAACTTGTGCATTGTATCCACGTACATGAACGTTGGGTCCAGCACTAGTGCATACAAACCAGGACTCGGCATGAGCTTGGGATGGCCTTGATACTCTAGGTAATTTCCTGATCCGACCAAGGCATATACCTCGTCACTGCCGGCATAACTGCATTCACCTCCATATGTCAGCGTTGCATGCTCTTTCTATCTGTTTCCTCCGTGGTAAACACACAGTAACTCTAGTGATGCTCTCTGTATTCATTTCTCCCCTCATTGCCGGGATACCTTTGATCTGGCTGATGCTGGTTTTCCACCTGATGTACTACATCCCTTCTCTCATGATTCTCATACCTCGGCGGAGGTGGTGGCAACATTAACTGTTGCGTATTTGCTCTAGAGAGCAGTTGCTGCCGAGGTAACTCCTGCCGAGGTTGATCATTCCGAGGTTCCTAAGCATTCCCCGGGCCACTTTGCTCTATATTCCTCATCCACTCACATTGCCGGGTTGTATGACCTACTGGGTTACTCGGATTTGGCATGTGAAATTTGCACGGCTGATCCAGCATTGCCTCATACGTATACCTCGGACGGTCTTTCTTTTCTTGCCACTATCTCTTTTGCTCAGGCGTCCAAGTTTTCTTATCATCATTTCTTGGAGTCCACTATTGCCCTTCAGTTTTCTGACGTTGATTACTCCCTGCTCTGTGTTGATCTTGATTTACAGCAGCATCTTGTTGCGAACTGTACCTATAATCCGGTCTATCATCTCTTCTCTTACTCTGGTAATCATTTCGCCGGGATGATCCGACTCTGTCTCGCTGGTACTACTCCTTATTCGACTCGTTTGACATTAGTCGGGGTTGAGTCGGATCACCAAAAGCATACGAATCAGCAATCCGGATTGTCTCTGCCAGTGTAGTTGGCATATCCCTTTGTAACCTTTGCCACAGCATGCTTGCATATCTACATCCTTGTGCAAACCAAGCTATGGCCTGAGACTCAATCACGCCTTCACATGAGTTTCTCATGTTGCACCAACGAGTTAGGAACTCCCGATCTGTTTCATTTGGTCTCTTCTTGCACAGTGCTAAGGTCTGTGGCCTATTTGGCCTCTGATACGTGCTCGATAAGTTACTGACGAACATTTCCTCAAAATCCAGCCAACAGTTGATACTACCGGGTGGTAAATTGTTTAACCATACCCTCGTTGGCCCCTCCAGCATCTGAGGTACATATCTAAATGCCCATCTCAAATTGCCTGTCGCAATTTTCACTTCCGTTGCATAGTTGATTAACCAATCCTTCGGCTTGGTGCTGCCATCATATGTTTTCGTGCCTCTGGGTCACTGGAAGTCAGGTACCGGAGGCTCTTTCATGATCCGGGGCCCAAAGCACGCTGGACCCGGAGGACCTCGCCCCTCAATTTGCTCCGACCTGTAGAGCCGATCCAGCTTTAACCTGGCATCATCAGGCAGCAAGTTCCTGCCTCCCAACCTTGAACAAATCACATGATGATCTGGCCTATGGTATCCTGCATTCACCATTTCCGAATCACCGTCGTTGTATCTGTCTTGCTCTTGTTGAGCACATTTCTGCCGCATACCCTGGCCGGCACTTTGCTCTTGCCGAGGTACATTCTGCTGCTGCTGTTGCCGAGGTAGGTTTTGCCCTACACCCGCCAAGTTACACTGTCCGGCATCGCCGTTTTCAGCGTTTCTCTGACCGGCATTGCATTGGTCACGGTTACCTCGGCCAGCTTCACCTCGGCTGACACTTTGTCGATCCTCATTTCCTTGCATTGCTTTTTCTTTCCCTGCCCTTGTCGGGTCATACGGGACTATCTGTTTATTTCTCCTTGCCGAGGTTACCACTTCCTCTCTTCTAGGGCCACCATGAGGGGATGATGCAGCTCCCGCAGATTTCTCTGGGTTACCCATTGCCGAATAAACAACCTTGGAAACCCCAGCTCTTGCCGGGTTAGCCCTGAGCAACTCTTAATTCTGTCTGTTAGCGATCTGAACTAACTCGTTGACCCGCTCCTGCTGTCTTTGCCGGGCTTCACCCGTCAAACCTTCTAGTTCGGATGCAGTCGCGTCCGCTGCTCTGAGGTTCTTTGCTGGGGTGCTGTACTTCGGCAGCCCCATGGACAATAGGTTCTTTGATTCCTCAACTCTAGTCTCGCCCTCTTTGTTCATTTCACTCATGAGGTTTCTCCCTTTTACTTTTACCGCATCTACCTTATATGCTCTTGCGTACTCGCGCAGCGTCATGTTCAACGACTGCTGAGCCACGACTATCTTTTTCGCACCCTCTAGTATTTTCTGCCTAGTTTCCTCTAACTCGGCATGTGCCTGAGCCGGATCTACCACATGTGGTATGGGGCTTCCCAAGCTATCTATCGCCTGCTGCATCATGTTTTCTGGCCTCTCTAGCAGAGGAACTCTACTTTTCCTAGGTTCCTTGGGTGTTACCTCCGGATCTGGTGCCGGGTCCTTGCTTGCGCCAACGTCAGGCGCTATCATCATCACCTTAGAGCGGTCAGGAGAGCGAGTGATACCTGCACCGTAAGCCGCGCTAAGGGGTGGCTCGCCTCCTTTGACGACGTGCTGCGGGTGAGCGCATGACACATTGATGCCGATGTAGATCTTGTGGGCGCCAAGCTTGACGAAGAGGCCATTGCGTGGTGGAGGTCGCTTGCTGATGCTACTAGAATTGTCGCTGACGTAGTCCAGTGCTCCAAAGCGCTGATCGAGCCTAGAGACGATGCGCTCGCCGTTGATGATGATGCTTCCTGTCCGGATCTTCACTCCTGCTAGCGTTGCTAGCCCCATGGTGGGCGCCAACTGTCGTGGTGGTGTCACGGCAGATGCCTTGGATAGGCTAAAGGTGGGTCCAATATGCACTAGATAAATCCGGGGAGGGATAGTGTGGTGATTCCACACTCAGATGCTTTATATTCTCCAAGTTCACTAAGTTTACAGATGCTCCTTGAGCCGTGTTGGGGAGAGGAGGAAGAAGAAGCTCTCTTACTCTCAGCACTACTCTCACCCTATGATCAGTCTCCTTGCCCGCCAGCCCCTTCTACAGAGGCCCTAGCGCTCCTTATAAAGGGGAGGCTAGGTTGCCAGTTAGGGCATACGTGGAGGCATATTCTTGGGAATATTCCTCTCCCAAAATAGCAAACTGATCGGGTCTCCTTTTCCCATTGTAAGCCATGTAGAGGCTACATAACCCTCTGCAGCGCCAGCGTCAGCCGACATTGGTTGCGTCACCTTTGTCGCCCACGCCCTGCTGGTCCCTCCCTCTGTTCACTTCGCTCACGTTCCAGCGCACAGAGACCACCTTTTGACCAGCGAGATACCTCCCTTCTCTTGCAAGCCTGGTATAACCCGGCCCCGTGGGTACCTGCATACAAGTTACAAAAAGCCTTCCGGCCTACGACATATGTGGGCCGAGACACAGTCAGGTCAACATCCCCCGGTCCGGGTTACTCCGTAAGTCGGCCTGCCTTGAGGTGACCCGGCCAGCTTTCGCTTTGACCTTGCCATACCTCGGCTAACTCGGCCTCTATACCCCGGCGTGACCCTACCTCGGGGTATCCCCCCAACAATCTAGCCAATCCAGATAGGTCTATATCTCATGCAATGTTGGCATGGGCCCAAATTTTCCACAAAATGTCTTATCATGTCTTCGCTTAGCTGTCTTATACTTAAATCTATCAACTAGGTAGGATCATGTTGGCAACGTGTTGACTCGATCATATACTTTGGAGGAAGTTGAGGAATTTGTTTCTAAATAGCTAAGATAGATCTACATCCCATGCAATGTTGGCATGGGTCCACATCTTCCACAAGTGTGTTTGATGGCGTTGCATAGCACTCTCAAACTTAGATGTAGAAACTAGGTGGGATCATGCTGGCCAAGTGTTGAGTCAGACAACCACTAAGTTCATGATCGTGTTTCTAGCCAACCAAGAGAGGTCTGTAGCCCATGCAATGTTGGCATGGGCCCACATCTACCACAAAGTGGCCCATCATATCTTGGCATACCAATCTTATACTTAGATCTACCAACTAGGTATGATCATGTTGTCCAAGTGATGACTCATAGAACCACAAGTTGATGAAGGTGTTTCTAGACAGCTCAGAGAGGTCTAGATCCCATGCAATGTTGCCATGGGACCACGTCTTCCACAAAGTGTCTCATCATATCTTGGCACAACAATATTTGACTTAGATATGTCAACTATGTAGGATCATGTTATCTAAGTTATAGCTCATACAACCACAAGTTGATGAAGGTGTTTCTAGACAACTCAGTCCCATGCAATGTTGGCATGGGCCCACATCTGCCACAAGTGTGTATCATAGCTTGGCATAACACTCTTATATACTTAGATGTATCAAGTGTTGACTCACACAACCACTGAGTTGATGATGGTGTTTGAGCAAACCCAGAGAGTTCTATAGCCCATGCAATGTTGGCATGGTCCCACATTTGCCACAAAGTGTCTCATCATGTCTTGGGATATCACTCTTATACTTAGATTTATCAACTAGGTAGGAACATGTTGTCTAAGTAATGACTAATACAAGCACAAGTGGAAGGTGTTTGTACACAACCTAGAGAGGTCTAGATCCCATATGCAATGTTCACATAAGCCTATATCTGCCACAAGTATGCGTCATGGCATCACATAGCTATTTTATACTTAGATGTATCAACTCAGTTGGATCTTGTTGGCCTAGTGTTGAGTCACACAACCACAACTAGTTTCTTATATGTATAAATACTTTTTGGATGTGGCTTAATTACTTTTTTGAGCTTAACCAATTTTAATACTACCTCCGTCTAGAAATAACTGACTTAGATTTATTTAGATGCAAATGTATCTAAACATGTTTACAGTGTAGATTTCTTTGAATCTAGACAAATAAAAGTCAGTTATTTCTAGACGGAGGGAGTACAACATAATGATGATATATCATACTCAGTAGTTTATTAGTACTATAGTAAACAAGAAAGCACATGAAACGCAACTAGGCTAGCCGTTTAGGGCGGATGCGTGTTAGCCATTTAACAGGCCGGACCAACCGTGGCCCAGCCATGCGTGTAGGGTTTTTCCAAATAGTTGACATTCCTCCGGGAACAAACTAGCCCTACTTTGTGCATATCAAATCATGCATACGGCTCCGTGTAGCACCGTCGTCACCGCTCTTCTGTCAGAGACGTCGTTCGTATCTCCGTAGAAAGATAACTGCTCTCTCGCGGTAGATTTACCCGCCACACTCGTTGTCGTCGGCAAGGATGGTAGGAACAAAAGAGGTACCATACATGTTTGGTCTCTTCGTAACACTAAATCTCTCCCGATTAGTATTACTGATCAGATCTATATTCTATCGTAGTGTCCCACTTGTTTTGACACAAAGGGTTTGTGCGGTAGTGGGGATATGTGCGTGACCAACTTTGATTTGACGTTTCAAAACGGATTTGTGGACACCACGGTATTTAGCTACCAAGGAGTATATCATGTTGTCCATTTCTTCCATATTGTGTGTTTGGCACATTTTTTTGTTTATTTGAGTCATTAATGCATGTTAGTGTTTACCTGCATGGAATGTTAGAAGGTTTATGTGCATGTTTGATATTAAGGGCAATTTTTCTTTTTATTCGTAATATAAATTTGATGTAGTGTAGTATTATGGAAAGTTCGAAGACAATAAACTGTATGGTTATGGTTTACACTGCATGGCTCTTAGATCTTACTGCTAAAAACATCGAGATAAGGAATATATAATTTCATGACTCTTAGACCTTCTTTGATGTGGTAATCTAATTTTAATAACATGTTTGTTGTTAGGTCATCCCGTGTTACGCAAGAGCACATTTCCTTAGGTCATATTTCGTGCCCAAGGACAACAAAATTACTTTCCCTGTTGTTCTAAAGACCAATGATCACTTCGAATTTGAAGTTAATGTCACAAACCAACCAGGTATAACCTACATTAGTGGCAGAGGATTGAAAGAAGTTGCAATAATCTACAATATTCAAGTCGGCTAGAAAATGTATTTCACTTTGAACATCGATGTTCCTTCGAATCATGTCACCACTGGGAACCTCCCAGTCACCCATCCAACTAGTGTTCCAACATAATGCATCTTGTACCAATAATATAATATTTTAGTGTAATAATTTTAACATTTAATTTTGTCAAATCATACATTGCAGAATATTTCAAACTCTCGCCTGAAATACATGGCATTGTTGACTCTATTGATTCCACCAACGGATCCAACATAAACTGGAGGATGATGGAGAGAGTCATACATACTGTAGATACTATTGAGTTACTGGTATCACGTTATAATGTTGTACAGTATGCAAAAGGATCAACTGTACCAATGGTCCATACCCTAAACTGGACTAACTGTCACAGCCGAAACAAACATTTGGTAATCATTACCAACATGTTTTTATTATTTTTAAGTTTATTGTGAATGTCAAACTGATCTTATTCGTTACTCCCTACATTTATTAATATAAGACATATTAGTGAACAGAGGGCTTATATTAGTGAATGTAGGGAGTATCATAATTTTTTTTGGTTACTTGCTACTTTTTATTTAAATCAGAAACTCCCAAAATGTCTTGTTCCAAATATGATGGATAAAGAAGGTGTCATGACCATTGTGTGTTATCCCCACACAATGGTGAAGGGGTCATACACCATTTCAAAGTCGGATGGCCGTCTCTATTCGAGTAGCTGGAAGAATTTCGTGGACAAGGAGCATATGTTTGGATTGGGTGCCAAGATGATGTTCTTGCTGTACCAAGGAGAAAAAGGAGCTTACTTGTTTGTTTCCCGTTTTCCTGATGATGCCCTGTAGTGATCGAATGTTGCACTTGCTCTGTTAGTGGACACCCAAATTATGTTATCCTATTTACTTTTTTGTCATACTGGTTTCAAGTTTTTAAGCCTACACGACATGTGTTCATATATGTACGTGAATGCTCGATTGTTATGTCAAAATGCCATGTATACAAGTAAGTTACTGTCCAAATTACATTCCAACATACCCCCTCCATTCCAACATGTAAGCCGTTTTAGTTTTGTGAAACGAATGTATAGAGATGCAAATCTAAAATAAACCTACACACAAATACTTCCGTTTTACAAAACTAAAACGTCTTACATTTTGGACCGGAGGGATTATGTGGTATGGAAGTAAGAAAATATGGAAAAATAGAAGAAAAGAAAAGAATGGGATGGGCCAAGTCGTCAGCTGCCTACAAGGCGGCCCATAGTCTGCCGATGGAAGCGCCAGGCAGTGGCCTTTCCGGCTGAACACTACTTTCCTATATCAGCATAAATAGGTTTACTCATCCCACCGTCGCGCCTATCCTCTCCTCTCGCCGCCGCCCATGCTCATCTTCTTCCGATGTCTCTGTCCCCATCTGTGACGTCGATCCGCCACCGTCCGTGAGCCCTAGATTCCCTATTGCTCGTATATGTACATTAAATTTGTAGGCTCTGATTTCATTGCGTAGATGAATTATGTATACAATATATCAATTGTGCACTAGTGTATGACTTGTATAGTGGAATTATATGATTATGTTGTTGTTTTAGGAGACATGGCGTTGTACGGAAAATGCAAGAGTGTGTGTGATTCGTTGACCTCGGGGTTATTATTTAATGTCTTTATGCGTGAAGAGTTTGAAGATTCATTGGTATGAAACAAACTATTTTCCGTGCACTATAGCTATTTTGTAACCATTGTTGGCGGCGCTCTACCTTTTTTTAAACGTGTGTATATTCCGATTAATTGTGCGTAGATTATTCCATGCAATGCAAAGTTCATCTTCAATGAATATGTAGAAGAGAAGACTAGTCTGCGCTTTCTAGCACTTGGGCGTGCATATGATGTTGATGTGGTGAAAGAGAGGTCTTTGACCCACATAGGTGGTGACGGATGGATAGAATTCGTTAGAAGAAACCATGTGTGTGGGGGAGATCAAATGATTGTGTTTTCGTTGGAAGGGAAAACACCGAGTATCAGTATTATCTATTTCACCGGTGGTGAGAAAGACCCGTATGACTCTACCATCATCTTCGAAGTATGCGAACTGAGCGAAGATGATCATCTACACCTCTTAAATATTATACGTGCATGTAGTACTATTGTTGGGGTCCCATTAGTAACTCGTTGAACACACGCTAACCTTGCAAAACACAACATGGTATGTTATCTTTGCATTGTAGTTATAATTATCTTGTTCCTCCTTATATGTGCATAACTTGTGGCAATCGTCTGACATTGTTACTCTTTTGATTTCATCATCCCCGACGGCATCACAGAAATTACCTAAATTTTTTGTTTCCTGCTTAAACATTCCCGAGGAAGGCTTGGTTGGATTGCGGGTTGGAGATTTCGAAGTCATCAACATTGCCTACAAGATTGACAATGATGGCCGGCTCATATTCAACAAAAAGGGATGGAGGGAGTTCCATAGGAAAGAAGATGATCTACAAGTTGGACAAGCCTTCCTCATCACTTCTAGGACCACAAAACAAGTTGTCATGAACATCATGTTTATCACCGACATCATCTAGCTACTTGTTTATTAAGATCGATGTTTATTCGTTTGTAGCTATCTTGGAACAATTATTTATCTACTTCGTAGTCATATGTGTGAGCACATTATTGTTCCGAAAAGTTAATACATCATTATGTGTATCATTATTGGCCTTCCAACTCCCTTCAAACCCAACGATGTATACATCATTATGTGTATTATTATTGGACACAAAGTGTCTCATCACATGGAATGTTGGCAAGTGGCTCATCATATCATGGCATACCAGTCTTATACTTAGATGTGTCAACTGGGTGGGATCATGTTGAACAAGTGTTGACTCACACAATCACTAAGTTGATGATGGTGTTTTTCTAGCCAACCAAGAGAGTTCTATAGCCCATGAAATGTTGGCATGGGCCCACATCTACCACAAAGTGGCCCATCATATCTTGGCATACAAGTCTTATACTTAGATCAATCAACCTAGTAGGAACATGTTGTCAAAGTGATGACTCATACAACCATAGGTTGCTAAAGGTGTTTCTAGACAGATAATATAGGTCTACATCCCATGCAATGTTGGCATGGGGCCACATCTACCAGTAGATTGTGTCATGGCTTGGCATAGCACCCTTATACTTAGATGTATCAAATGGGTGGGATCATGTTGAACAAGTTTTCATTCAGAGAACCATGAGTTGATGAAGGAGTTTTTCTAGGCAACCAAGAGAGGTCTATAGCCCATGCAATGTTGGCATGGGCCCACATTTTCCACAAAGTGTCTCATCATTTATTGGCATAGGAGTGTTATACTTAGATATGCAATGTTGGCATGGGCCCACATTTTCCACAAAGTGTCTCATCATTTATTGGCATAGGAGTGTTATACTTAGATCTATCAACTAGGTAGGATCATGTTGGCCAAGTGTTGACTCATATATTTTGGAGGAAGTTGATGAAGGTGTTTTTAAATAGCTAAGATAGGTCTAGATCCATGCAATGTTGACATGGGTCCACATCTGCCACAAGTGTGTACCATGTCTTGGCATAGCACTCTTATACTCATATGTATCAACTAGGTGGGTTCTTGTTGGCCAAGTGTTGAGTCACACAACCACAAGTTGATGATCGTTTTTCTAGCCAACCAAGAGAGGTCTATATCCCGTGGAATGTTGGCAAGGGCCCACATCTGCCACAAAGTGTATCATCATGTCATGGCATAGCAACGTTATACATTTTAAATATTCTCTTCAAATATTCCTTATGTGTTACTATGAAACGTTGTAATTCCAAATCTATTTACAACAAACGTTGTCGTGATTACTTAAGTAACTTTCAATGCACTAAGCCACGTGTCAACCCACTCAGGCACTAGTTAGCCACTCATAGTTACTCATTAGAAGCATAGACACAGCCGGTTGCCTGATTGCACAACTGCCCCGAGTACGGCAGGATGCATGATATTGATTTTTTTTTCTCATATACAAATGTCATAAAACTATTAAACAAACAGAATCGGCGATAGGCCGACTAAAGCCGATTGGTCCAATGGTAAACTGGTTGGCGCTTTCTACAGAATTCTGCCTACGAACGGATGTCGAGGGGAGTTGGGGCGATGCACGCCTAGAAATCACAGAGGAGCAGCGATTTTGCAGCAGTCGTAAACATCCACGTCTTTCCGTAAATAGGTCAGTAACAATTCACCACGTAAGTCTAGGATTTCCGCCCTACCCCACATTGTACGTGCGCACAAAAACGCAAGTATCTTATTAGAGGGGACGTAAACCAAGCATCTCAGAATTGTCTTGTTCGCCTCGACTCCGCCCATCGCCGCCAACGACGAGATCTGAAATATTTCTTCATCCTGCCCTACGTGAGAGCAACATCGAGAGCACACCGTTGCATTTTGAGGAGCGGCATCATCACAACACACGCACTACCGTTGTAGGTATTTTTGTATGCACTATAGATTTATCATACCGTATTACTAGTTCCAAGTTTAGCAGAACTTCGATTAGAGCTCAGTCCATATGGATCCGTTTGTTTAGTCTTTGGATTTTCCACTCAAGGATGGTCACCATTATTACGTTGAAGAATCATCAGCGGATCTTCTTCGTGAGGAATTATAGTTGTTGGGCTCTGTTTGAGGGTGGGAAATCGTTTGACCGGATGTTGCCAGTTATTCTCTTCTGTATTTTTCTTGTGTCGGTTCTATGTTAGACTTCGCATATTAGGCCTACATGCGGTGCTGAGATGCAATTTAACTGGTTTGGTGTTGAAAAATGAATGTTGTAGACACTATTCTTTGTTAATGAAGCAGGGGGAAGTCCCTTTTGATTAAAAAAGACGTTTGATTTTCCATTTGGGCCGGACCATATGTGTAATGTTTTTTTATATGTGTGCAATAAAAGGTGTGTAAACACATGCACTCCAGAAAAAAACTATGTGTGTAAACCCTTTTTATTTGTAATTGCATGTCTGTGTAAACTTTTTTTTAAAGAAACATCTGTGTAAACATTTTTATGTGCCATTGCACATGCAAATAGAACAAGCTAGCCCAGAATCCAGCTCTCGATTTATCGGTAGTTAGCGGCGTCCATACATTTACCTGACATGGTGTAGTATAACATATTCTTAGTGTTATCCATCTTTGTCTATGATTGTTATGAATAGTATTATTTATTTGGGTGCCAACTACTCCTAAATACATGTTATTATTTTTCAACAGAATAGACGCATTCGGATAAATGTGTTGTGCTGTGGAGATGTGGTGCAATTTTGTGAAAAGTTTTACACCCGCACAACATGTGAAAATAATCAAAGAAACTGACTTGCATTGCATGTTAGAGATTCCATCATTGAAGCTGAGATGTTTGGTGATCAAATATATGGTTGAGAAATTTGATCCCAAGACAAAATTCCTTGTACGAGAAAATCATGATGGGATATCTCTTGAAGGAGTGGACGTTCAGTGCATCTATGGCTTAAAGAATGATGGATTGGATATAGCGGGCATACTTTATGAGGAAGGCGATGAAGCAATGGACCGTATACCTAACAGTTTTGCAAGCAAGAAGACTGAGAATCTTGTAATTGATGACCTAATTGCCAATATTATTAAGGATAAAGTGGTAGATGACGACTTTATCTGTAAGGTGGTTCTGGTTCTCCTTGGCACAGTGATTGCCCCATAGAGCCTCAAGATCGTCACAAGAAACTACTACACAATAGTAGAAGACGCGGGACGCATAAAAAATTGAATTTCAAGGAGTACATACGGGCATTTATTATTGCTAGCCTGAAACAAGTAGGGGACCCATATGAGATGAGCCAATGGCCGAAAGGCAACATAATCTTGTTACATGTCGATTCCATTCTCAACTTAGATATATAATTATCTACAATGCAATCTTTGTTTTATTCTAATTTTATTGTGATATTTGAAGTATCTGTACTGGGAAAAGATACTCCTAGAAGGTGCCAAGTATACGTCTAGGAGGTCTTTGATGAGGAACTGGATGGAAAATGCTGCTTTAGCGAGAGACGTGTTAGAATTAAAGGTCCGTGCATTGGGGAAGGTATGGTAATACAAGTGATATCATGCTTATTTTTTGTTCTGCTAACGGTTCACTGTTGTCAATATTAATTGGTTTATGTACACATATCTTGCAAATTGATGATGACATAACTCAGAAGCATCGAGAAGAGGTCATCAATACTCCCGATAATTTATATGGTAATAAACAAAGAGGGCCCTACAAGAAGAAAGATGGAGGTTCAACATCTAGCAGCGTGGTGCGTATACAAAAGACAGAAGTCATGATGAAGTGTATAACGGAGCATAATGATAGTACCATTGAGGAATTCCTTGATAGAAAGATGGATGTCCTTACAGAAGTTTGTGCTAAGGTGATATAGCCTATGTGTCATCTACTCTGAGTAAAACAAATGATTTCTTTTTTAGCATGACATGATGGTTCATTCATTTTCAATTTTGTAGAAACTTTTTATTATGATGAACTCGGCAGGAGTCATGTACACACCAAATAGAGATAAAATGTCTGATAATGACAATGAAGAGGAGGTAGAGAAGAAGATAGAGAAGGATGAAAGAATGGCAGCATCTGCTAACACCAAATATATTCCAAAAGATTTCATGGATCGTTCTGACACCACAAAAAATGACTCCTTTAATGGTGCATAGGATGATGAAGCAGGTGACATCATAGACAAGAAAGAAATGAATGATGCTGATGCTTGCCACACTGCACCAGCAAAATTCGGCACTACCAAAGAGTCACCAATACTCATTGATGGTAGGGAACCTTCACCACCTACATAGGACCCAGAGCCGATGCCATTAGAAGAATTCATAGCTGCATGGAAAAAGGGCGCGGCGAGGAAAAAATGTTGAGGTAGGAGACACTCTGTCGAATGAATCTTGCTCGGTTGACAGCCCATGTACCATTTGCCGGAATGTTATTGATGGTGATAGGAGAGAAGCCGTTGGCGAGAAGCGCAAGCGCAAGTCAACGATCAAAATGGGGAAAGGAAAATGTGATGTTAGAAAAGGTAGTGCAACATCATTGAATTGCATGGTTGTGCGTGTATTTGATTAAAATAGTTGCATGCACGTATTGAAATATTGTTTCTTTGTCTAGCAGGTCTTTTCAAAGACCAAGAAGTCCTGGATGGTTTAAATGTGTTGACACTGCAGCAAAAAAATGCTGCAATGTTGTACGTTGAAACAATAAATAAAACTAAAGAGTTTAAGAGTCAAAGTGTCTATAAAAACCAGGCCAATACTAAGGTCCGTGCCAACCATATTAAGGAGGTCCTTGACCGTTAATGGCTAGGTGGTAATGTAAGTCCAAGTACCACGATTTAGTTATTATATGCACACAAGAAGGATCGTTTTTCACACATGATTAAATCTTTCTGTAGGTTATGGGTGCTTACATGGTAAAATTATCTCTTCGATTAGGGGATGACCAACACTTATGCCTTGTATGGAGGGAAAATGTTCTAATAGATACTCCACCAAAGAGAAAAACTAGATCCCATCATAAGAAAACCTTGGAAACAAATACAACAGGTGTGAATGGTATATCAGGATGCTATGGAAGATGCATTGACGAATATTTTGTTGCTGATAAGGTAAGTACTGTTTATAGAAGAAAATGCAGTGTATAAACCGGATTATGCAATATAATAACACTTGTCTTTTTGTGGTAGACCTTTTCCGCGTTGAATATAATCAATTCGCACTGGTGCACTGTCGTCATGAACAGACCAAAGAAGCAATTTCAAGTGCTCGACTCACTGTATGAATTTAGAAGGGTCAAGAAACATATCGAAAATCTGGTACGTTTGTTCTCAATACATTTAGCGACGACATACTCCCTCCGTTTCAAAATATAAGATGTTTTAGCTTTTTAAAAGGAGTGTATCTAGACTCCTTTTAGTGTGTAGGTTCACTCCAAACCTTGATGAACCTACACACTAAAAGGGGTCTAGATACACTTCTTTCAGAAAGCTAAAACATCTTATATTTTGAAAGGGAGGGAGGAATTACTCCAAGCATTATATTAAACCTTTCTGTTTCTCAGAGAGACCAAATTTCGAAAGACGTAGAAGTGGCTAACAGATATATGGAGTCTACGTTTGTTGACGTTTCCAATTGGAAGATCGTAAGCTGCGATACACCACGGCAAGATGATTCGTGAGTTTCTGGTTCAACTAATGTCATTTCTTTTGATCTAAAGTATTCGTACTTTTATTCAAATTTTGATTTGTTATGATCAGGAACTCATGTGGAATGTTCGTGCTCCACTGTATGGAGCACTGGGACGGAGCTAAATTCACAGATGAAGTCTCGCAGGTTTTTGAAAAATTTGTTTGGCACTTGCACATATATACACTAGCATGTAACCTTATTAACCTTTCTAATATTGTGTTACAGCAAAGGGTAAATGATTCTAGGAGACGTATTGTTGCAGAAATTATTCTATCAAAAACAAAAAAGCTCGAAAGGGTAAAAAGCAGAGTTCTTCAGATCGCGCCGCTAGAAGATTCTTGAAAACTTAAGAAACAAAAATTCCTAGTACTGATTCCATGGAGAATGTTGGTATCCATTAAGCAATTTATGCACAGCTAGGTTATTTGATTGCTAAACAATTCACGCATGGTTGTGTTTTGTCTAGCAGAATGTTTCATGACAGTGGTTTCAATGCTTTACTTAATTAGACGATTGTAATATAAAGTTTTGGTTGTTTATATTCGCCAATTTGTGGATTTGGTCAGCAATGTTCGTAGGCCTAGTTGTTTTGTATGCTTAAAATAAGTCTGGCTAGCAAAAGATGGTATTTTGGATTGAGACAACTATTATTTAATATAATGCTCGCTGAAATAGTAACGGACTATACATATAATGAATGGGAATTACGTACAAAGGAGCTATGAAATGTAAGTGCATAGCACACTTGGTTAGCATGTACTCCATGAGGCTTATAGGGTGCAGATCATGTCACTCAATGTTGTCGGAGAAGCCATGAAACTTGATGCAGTTGATTTGGTTGGACATAGTCTCCTCTCTCCCGTTCACCAGGTGTTTGATGCAAGGTTCATCTTTCCCATCCGATTTTAGGATCTGAAGAATAATTGTACTCCCTCCATTTCAAAATATTAGATGTTTTAGCTTTGTGAAACAAGTGTATATGGACCCCTTATAGTGTATAGGTTCGTGTAGATGCGGTGTGAACCTATACACTCCAAGGGGTCTAGATACAGTCTTCTCACAAAGCTAAAACATATTACATTTTGAAACGGAGGGAGTAGGAATTTTGAGTAGATGGATGAGTACATTGAGAGGATTAAACTAGAGGGCGCAGTTGATCGCAAGGGGGCGCATCGATTGAGCTCAATTACCCTCAGACGGTGCAGAACTTGGGCTCTGAAATCGTTGATATGGCGGGGGATGCAGAAGTTAAGGGAGAACTGAAGAAGCTCAACAAGCAGTTAAGGCAGATTATCGATCTGAAGAAGCAGGCGAACATGATGAATGCTGTATTTTATTTTTGTGTAATTGCTCTCGGGTTGGTGTATCTGCTGATCCGGTTGACCAAGTGTTGACTCACACAACCACTAAGTTGATGATGGTGTTTCTAGCCAACCAAGAGAGGTCTATAGCCCATGCAATGTTGGCATGGGCCCACGTCTGCCACAAAGTGGCTCATCAAATCTTGGCATACCAGTCTTATACTTAGATCTATCAACTAGGTAGGATCATGTTATCCAAGTGATGACTCATACAACCACAAGCTGATGAAGGGGTTTTGTAGACACATAATATGAGCTAGATTCCATGCAATGTTGGCATGGGCACACATCTGCCACAAGTGTGTGTCATGGCTTTGCATAGCACTCTCAAACTTAGATGTAGCAACAAGGTGGGATAATGTTGGCCAAGTCATGACTCACAGAACCACTAAGTTGATGATGGTGTTTCTAGCCAACCAAGAGAGGATTATAGCCCATGCAATGTTGGCATGGGCACACATTTGCCACAAAATATCTCATGTCTTGGCATAGCCGTGTTATACTTAGATCTATCAACTAGGTAGGATTATGTTGTCGAAGTGATGACTCATACAACCACGAGTTTATGAAGTGTCTCTAGACAGCTAATATAGGTCTAGATCCCATGAAATGATGGAATGGGCTCACATCTTCCACATGTGTGTGTCATGGCTTTGCATAGCACTCTCAAACTTAGATGTAGCAACTAGGTGGGATCATGTTGGCCAAGTGTTGACACACACAACCACTAAGTTGATGATGGTGTTTGTAGCCAACCAAGAGACGTTTATAGCCCATGCAATGTTGGCATGGGCCCACTTTTTCCTCAAAGTGTCTCATCATGTCTTGGCATAGGAGTGTTATACTTAGATCTATCAACTAGGTAGTTGATGAGGATAAATACAGGGATTGTGATGATTTTGACTGCTTGAACTGGAAGGAAATATTGAGTCAAATCAATAATGACTATTAGATGAATTCATTCCTAGTTGACCATGATGCTTTCATTTATAAGAACTTTATACTTCCTAAGTCTTTGGCTATTATATGATTAGGTACATAGGAGAAGAAGGCGTAGCACGGAGCAGGAGTTGAAGCATATGGAGCATGGCGCGTTGATCAATGAAGAATTTGCAAGGGGGAGAGGGAGGAAGCGCAAGGAGCTACCAAGAAGAAGATCAACACATGGCAGGATCTCTGCCACGGCAGGGAAACGACACGTTTTCCTGCCACGGTAGGCTGCCGCGGCACAGAAACAGAGTCCTTTTCTGCCACGGCAGAGGAACAAGCCCAAACTGTGCCATGGTAGAACCCTGAGCCGAACCCAATTTTGGGTCGGTTTGTACCCTAGTTGGGTGGGACCAACTTGGTCACCCCCTTAGCCGCCGCACCCCCAGACTCATAAATAGATGGGGCACAATAGTTTAGGGTTTTAGACCACGTTAAAATATTTTGGAGTTGTTTCTTTTGTATAACCTCTGGAATTACCCTATGTTCGAATTTACCAACTATAATTGAGTGTGATCTGTTGTTCCATTGGGAATTAGTAAATTGCATACTACCGTTCGTGGTCACGGCAGCGTGCGCAAGAGTCTAGTGTTGTGAATATCCTAGAAGGTTCGAGATCTGATGCATTGGCATCAGGGTTCGAGCGGGAGAGATCATAGCTACGCACTAGTTATCTATCATACATCATCACCATCGATAGAAGCTTGCTGAGAAGATCGGGCCACCCCATATCAGTAGTATTATGTTGTCTAAGTGATGACTCATACAACCACAAGTTGATGAAGGTGTTTCTAGACAGCTAAGATAGGTCTAGATCCCATGAAATGTTGTCATGGGCCCACATATGCCACAAGTGTGTGTCATGGCTTTGCATAACACTCTCAAACTTATATGTAGCAACTAGTTGGGATCATGTTGGCCAAGCGTTTACTCACTCAACCACTAATTTCATGATGGTGTTTCTAGCCAACCAAGAGAGGTTTATAGCCCATGCAATGTTGTCATGGGCCCACATTTGCCTCAAAGTGTCTCATCATGTCTTGTCATAGCAGTGCTATACTTAGATCTATCAAATAGGTAGGATTATTTTGTCCAAGTGATGACTCATACAACGACAAGTTGGTGAGTGGAAAAAGCAGGGAACGAAAATGTGTCGAAAATTTTAGAGGGAGGTTCTATTTGGTTGTTAATTTTGACGTGTGAGGCAAAACATTTGCCCAACATTTGGTTTATTTCGTATATGTAAGTTGTACACAATTGGTGTAAAAAAATGAAATGAAGTACCGACAAGTTGAAAATTAATATTACGTTAAAAACTCATATTGTTACATTAAAGTACCACCACACCTTGTAAAAGAAATTCTCAAAATCTTTTGAACCTTCAAATTTGTTCACTGTGAGGCAAATAATTTGCATGGAAAATGAGAAAATTTGAAAAACGAAGTCCCCCTAGCAGTCCAGTCTCAGTTGTGGGGCAATAGGTCAACTATCATGTCCGACTACTTGAAAGAGCAACTTGTGTACCATGTTTTCATGTACCTTTCTTGAAATGGACTCAAATTTGGCACAAGGGTGTATCACCATGTGGCTAATAATGCTAGCATTGTATCAAGCCATTTTGGTTCGAAAATTTCAAAATTTTCACCCTCAAACTCAAAAACATGGCACCATTTGTGAAGCAAGTATCAAAACTAGAATTTGAGACCTTCAAGTTGCATGCTTGAGTGGTTGTACATCACACTAGGATCAAATAACAATAATTATACTTTTCTGATGCTTTCGCAATCTCTCAAAATTCTGTGGTCAACCCTGGTTTGACCAAACCTTGTAAATTTCTTACAAAAATGAGAAGTTCTCAAAATCTTATGAAACCTTCAAATTTGTTCACGGTGAGGCAAATACTTTGCATGAAAAATGAGAAAATTTCAAGAAAATGTCCACCTAGTAGTCCAATCTCAATTGTAGCCTAGCGGCTGCAGCACTAATCAACTCATGGTCATGAGTTCAAACCCAGTATACTTCAATATTTTACATTTTATTGATTTCTTTACCTCAGTGTTTTAGTAAAAAAATATTTAAATGCACCACGATAAAAATCTGTAAATAAAAAAACTATAATAAAAAAGGAAAGAAGAGCAACAAATCAGAGAACCTTCTCTCTGTCTGTCTCCTTCTAGAAACAAATCCATGGATCACTTTCTGTCTCTATCTCTGCCTGGCTCACCTCATTCATTCATTTTTGCCCAATCTGGTAGGAAATCTATACCAGCTTCTATACTCTCTCTATCTGTTTGTCTCCTTCTGGAAAGAAATCCATGCACCACTTTCTGTCTCTATCTCGAGCCTGGCTCACCTCATTCATTCCTTTTTTGCCCAATCTTGTAGGAAATCTATACCACCAGCTTCTATATCTCAATTGCTTAACTATTTCCCTTCACCATACCTTTACCCAGATACGAAATCCCACCACACACCAGTATGTACAAAAACAAGTGTAGACATAATTAAACATCTACAATCTAGAAACATAACAGGCAAATAATATAGCAAGGTTCAACATAAACTAGGTAAGATAAGGTTCAACACAAACGCTGCTCAGCAGCCAACAGTAACACAGTTCAACAAAACATGCTGCTTAAAGAAGCAGCAGCAAACACTACCAGCACATCACTAATTCGCAGCCTCCTCGCCACCACCTGCCTTCTCGCCGCCTCCTTCCGGTCCCGCTGCTCCCGGTCCCACTTCCTCTGCTTCTTGCTGCCCATACCCGGAACCTTCGGCGGCTTGAGCATGGGAGCAGGCACACGACCGAGATCAATAGCTCGGTTTAGTTTGTCCCTGAAGAAGAGGCCATAGGCCATGTGATTGGCCCGGAAGCCATGGACATTGACAGTTTCACTGACCTTTACATGCAAGATCCGCATCCTTCGGCATGCTAGAGGATGTTTTGGAAGTCCATCTTAATGCTCCTTATGCAGAAGGGGCAGCGGTTCATGGCATGAGTCTAGGGTTCACTCCAAAAGACGTCGAACGTCCCTGCCTTCAGCTTCTTCAGAGTGGCCCTGGTCTTCCTATGACAGGAGTCGACATCGCTGTCAACATCATCAGTAGCCTCCTGAAACAAGCAAAATACACATGTGAAGCAAATATGTAGAAACTGCAACTAAATTTTAATTCCTAACAAACGAAGCAACAGACAACACTCAAACAACTAGCAACAACAGGAAGTAATCAGGGGATCAAGCAGAAAATCCAATTCCATCAGCCAATAATCTAGCATTAATCCACAGGTATGAAAACAACTATCCATAGAGCAGAATTGTGATATTATTCTCAATGAGATTGTTTCGGTTACAGCGAGTACAAGTACCATGACTCGTTCGTGGGCAGACTTCTGATGGTTAAAGAAATAACGTACAACATATTGAGCGTGTCAACACATAGTTCCACACATATTAATCGAATTTGTCTATAATCCAACACTAGCTAGCAATAACAACATATGCATTAATTATGGAGTAGTCATAACAGATATAAAACGAATCTAATGCTAATTGATAACCCTAGGCACCTGGCGCTAATTGAAAACCCTAGGCATCAATCCTAAACATGTATTACATGGAACATACCTCCTCCTTCTCGTCGATGATGTTCTCGTCGAAGGCCGGTGGCGGGGGATGACGATGAGCTCAAGGTCCTTGTCAACCTCGTGTGGCTCCTTGCCATAATCGTAGATGTATCTGCTCATAGCAGCAGGAGCAGAGGAGGGTCCGACGGGTTGTCCTTCAGCCAGGGCGTCCACTTTGTCTTTGGCCTCCGCTGCGGCTGTGATAGCAGCCACTGCGGCTTTGCGCGCTTCTGTCGCGGCCATGGACGCCTCCTGCACGGCTAAGGCCAGCGTTGCAGCCTTCGACTTTGCGGCGGTGACGGCGTCAGATGGGTGCTCCATTGCTGGAATGTGAAGGGGAGCGGAAGTGGAGAGGGTTTTTCCTGTTCTGTGGAGAGAGAGAGAGAGGAGTGGGGAAGGGGAGTTGGAACCGGTGGCGTGAGGGACTGAATGATGGAATGGCATAGAGAGAGGGATGGGCATATGGAGATCCGCCGATGTTTCGTGCTCCCGCGGTTCACACATGTACGGTTCTGCAGCATACGCACGCTCAACTGCTCCCACAGTTCTCTCAAAAAAACTGCATGTTCTAGAAAAAACCGCTCGCACAGTGCGCCGCGGACATGCCTACAGTAGTACATAGTTCACATGCGCACGGTGCACCTCAAACACGCCAATGGTACTGCACAGTTCTCACGCGCACGGCGACACACTAAACCACCATAAAAATAATCAACAACTTTACATAACAAAAACATTATATATACCGTAGCTCCAGCAACGCTAATCAACTCATGGTCACGAGCTCAAACCCCGCGTCAGACAATATTTTACATTTAATTTCTTTGCCTCATTGTTTTTGATAAACTATTTCCCCTATTGACAACTTGGTACCGCGTGATTTTTAGTGACAATTTAAATGCACCACGATAAAGTTTTATCACCTACATCGACAAACCACCCAAAAGAATAATCCATGACAATATAAGAATGATAAAATACTAAACCGTCGTGCATTATGCTTAATCCTTGACGCCATAACCAAACCGTGAACGATTAAGATAATATATGACGGTTCACAACTTTGTCAACAAGCCATTTTATCAATAAATATCACATATGATGTAGTGTTGACACACACAACCAATAAGTTGATGATGGTGTCTCCAGCCAACCAAGTGAGGTCTATAGACCGTGCAATGTTGGCATGGGCCCACATTTTCCACAAAGTGTCTCATCACATCTTGGCATATCATTGTTATACTTAGATCTATCAACCGGATAGGAACATGTTGTCCAACTAGTGACTCATACAACCACAAGTTGATGAAGTGGTTTTGTAAACAGATAATATGAGCCAGATCCCATGCAATGTTCGCATGGTACCACAACTGCCACAAGTTTGTGCCATGGCTTGGCATAACACTCTTATACTTAGATGTATCAAGTGGGTGGGATCATGATGGCCAAGTGTTGAGTCAGACAAGCACAAGTTGATGATGGTTTTTCTAGCCAACCAAGAGAGGTCTATAGCCCATGCAATGTTGGCATGGGACCACGTTTTCCACAAGTGTGTGGCATGGCTTTGCATAGCTCTCTCAAACTTAAATGTAGCAACTAGGCGGGATCATGTTGGCCAAGCAGTGTTGAGTCACACAACCACTAAGTTGATGATGGTATTTCTAATATGAGCTAGATACCATGCAAAGTTTTCATGGGCCCACATCTACCACAGGTGTGTATCATCATGTCTTGGCATAGCACTCTCAAACTTAGATGTAGCAACTAGCTAGTTGGGATCATGTTTTGCCAAGTGTTGACTCACGTTATACAACCACTAAGTTGATGAAGGAGTTTCTAGCCAACCAAGAGAGGTCTATAGACCATGCAATGTTGGCATGGGCCCACATTTACCACACATGGTGTCTCATCATGTATTTGCATAGAAGTGTTATACTTATATCTATCAACTAGGTAGGATCATGTTGTCCAAGTGATGACTCATACAACTACAAGTTTGTGAAGGGATTCTGTAGACAGATAATATGAGCTAGATCCCATGCAAAGTTGGCATGGGCCCACATCTACCACAGGTGTGTCTCATCATGTCTTGGCATAGCACTCTCAAACTTATATGTCCAACTAGCTAGTTAGGATCATGTTTTTCCAAGTGTTGACTCGCCTCATACAACCACTAAGTTTGTGATGGTGTTTCTAGCCAACCAAGAGAGGTTTATAGCACCATGCAATGTTGGAATGGGCCTAGATTTTCCACAAAGTGTCTCGTGATGTCTTGTCATGACAGTGTTATAGTTAGATCTATCAACTAGGTAGGATTTTGTTGTCCACGTGATGACTTATACAACCACAACCTGATGAAGGTGTTTCTAGACATCTAAGATAGGTCTAGATCCCATGAAATGTTTGAATGGGCCCACATATTCCACAAAGTGTCTCATCATGTCTTTGCGTAGCACTCTCAAACTTAGATGTAACAAATAGGTGGGACCATGTTTTGCCAAGTGTTGACTCACAAAACCACTAAGTTGATGATGGTGTTTCTAGCCAACCAATAGAGGCTTATAGCACATGCAATGTTGGAATGGGCCCACAATTTTCACAAAGTGAGTCATCACGTATTGTCATATAAGTGGTATACTTAGATCTATCAACTAGGTAGGATTATGTTGTCCAAGTGATGATCATACAACCACAAGTTGATGAAGGTGTTTCTAGAGAGCTAAGATAGATCTATATCCCATGAAATGTTGGCATGGGCCCACATCTGCCACAAGTGTGTCTCATCATGGCTTTGCATAGCACTCTCAAACTTAGATGTAGTAACTAGCTAGTTGGGATCATGTTTTGCCAAGTATTGACTCACCTCACACAACCACTAAGTTGATGATGGTGTTTCTAGCCAACTAAGAGAGGTTTATTGCCCATGCAATGTTGGCATGGGCCCACATTTTCCACAAAGTGTCTCATGATGTCTTTGCCTAGTAGTGTTATACTTAGAAATATAAACTTGGTAGGATTATGTTGTCCATGTGATGACTCACACAACCACAAGTTGATGAAGGTGTTCCTAGACAGCTAATATAGGCCTACATCCCATGAAATGTTGGCATGGGCCCACATCTGCCACATGTGTCTCTCATGGCTTTGCATAACACTCTCAAACTTAGATGTTGCAACTAGCTAGTTGGGATCATGTTTTTCCAAGTGTTGACTCATGTCACACAACCACTAAGTTGATGATGGTGTTTCTAGCCAACCAGGAGAGGTTTATAGCCCATGCAATGTTGGCATGGGCTCACATTTTCCACAAAGTCTCTCATGATGTCTTTGTGTAGTAGTGTTATACTTAGATCATCAACTAAGATAGAGGCAAGATAGGATACCTGACAAGTAGATGAAGGTGTTTCTAGACAGCTAAGACAGGTCTAGATCCCATGAAATGTAGGCATGGGCCCACATCTGCCACTAGTATGTGTCATGGCTCTGCATATAGCACTCTTATACATAGATGTATCAAGTGGGTGGGATCATGCTGGCCAAGTGTTGAGTCAGACAAGCACAAGTTGATGATGGTGTTTCTAGATAACCAAGAGAGTTCTATAGCCCATGCAATGTTGGCATGGGCCCACATCTGCCACAAGTGTGTGTCATAGCTTTGCATAACACTCTCAAACTTATATCTAGCAACTAGGTGGGATCATGTTGGCCAAGTGTTGACTCACATAACCACTAAGTTCATGATGGTCTTTCTAGCGAACCAAGAGAGGTTTATAGTCCATGCAATGTTGGCATGGTCCCACATTTGCCACAAAGTGTCGCATCATGTCTTGCCACATCAATGTTATACTTAGATATATAAACTTGGAAGGAACATGTTGTCCAATTGATGACTCATACAAGCACAAGTTGCTGAAGGTGTTTCTAGACAGATAATATAGGTCTAGATCTCATGCAATGTTGGCATGGGCCCACATCTGCCACTAGTTTGTGTCATGGCTTGGCATATCACTCTTATACTTAGATGTATCAAGTTGGTGGGGCCATGCTTGCCAAGTGTTGAGTCAGACAACAACAAGTTGAAGATGGTGTTTCTAGCCAACCAAGAGAGGTATATAGCCCATGCAATGTTGGCATGGGCCCATATTTGCCATAATGTCCCATCATGTCTTAGGATAGCATGGGATCATGCTGGCCAAGTGTTGAGTCACACAAGGACAAGTTGATGAAGTTGTTTCTAGACAACCAAGAGAGGTCTATAGCCGGTGCAATGTTGGCATGGGCCCACATCTTCCACAAGTGTGTGTCATGGCTTTCCATAGCACTCTCAAACTTAGATGTAGCAACTAGGTGGGATCATGTTGTCCAAGTGTTGACTCACACAACCACTAAGTTGATGATGGTGTTTCTAGCGAACCAAGAGAGGTTTATAGTCCATGCAATGTTGGCATGGTCCCACATTTGCCACATAGTGTCTCATCATGTCTTGGTAGAACAATGTTATACTTAGATATATAAACTTGGTAGGAACATGTTGTCCAACTAATGACTCATACAACCACAAGTTGTTGAATGTGTTTCTAGAAAGATAATATAGGTCTAGATCTCATGCAAAATGTTGGCATGGGCCCACATCTGCCACTAGTTTGTGTCATGGATTGGCATATCACTTTTATACTTAGATGTATCAAGTGGGTGGGACCATGCTTGCCAAGGTTGAGTCAGACGACAACAAGTTGATGATGGTGTTTCTAGCCAACCAAGAGAGGTCTATAGCCCATGCAATGTTGGCATGGGCCCATATTTGCCATAATGTCCCATCATCTCTTGGGATAGCAGTGTTATACTTAGATCTATCAACTAGGTAGGATTATGTTGTGCAAGGGATGACTCATGCAACCACAAGTTGATGAAGGTGTTTATAGACATCTAATATAGGTCTAGATCCCATGAGGCATGGTCTGACATCTTCCACAAGTGTGTGTGATGGCTATGCATAGCACTCTCAAACTTAGATGTATCAACTGGGTGGGATCATGTTGAACAAGTATTGACTCACACAACCACTAAGTTGCTCTCGGATTGGTGTATTTGCTGATCATTAAGCAGTAGACACTATAATCAGTGTATCAGTTAGCTACCCCATGCTTGGCAAGCCCTGAATAAAAAGCATCACAAATTTGTCTTCTTCAGTTTTCTCTGTTTTGCTTCGTTTCGTCAGTTAGTCAGTCAAGATACGCACCTCTTCTTTGGTTCGTTAGTGCAATGCATAGTTCGCTTTGAAGTAAAAAGAAAAAGTTATTGTTAGGCCTTGGCACGACGACGAGTGTTAGAAAGCCCATGCCCAAATATAACGGGCCCTGCTATCGCATGTTCGTGAACAATTTAGCTCATGCCTAGGCCCAATCGGAGCAAACTTTGCCAGGACCCCACCTGTCACTAGATCTGGAAAATTTGCTCTTCCTTAGCAGTGCCGAGGGACATAGTTTCAGGTGTGCACACGGTCATTCTCACGGGTTTTGACACATAGTAGGTTTCTTTTCGGCCAAAAAACCCTTATCTTACTTCACTCTTTATGCGCATGTTCATGTAACAAACATAGATAGGTCTACATCCCATGCAATGTCATCATAGGCGCACATCTGCCACAAGTGTGTGTGTCGTGGCTTGGCATAGCACTCTTATACTTAGATGTAACAACAGGGTTGAATCATGTTGGCCAAGTGCTGAGTGAGACAACCACAAGTTGATGAAAGAGTTTCTAGCCAACCATGAGAGGTCTATAGCCCAAGCAATGTTGGCATGGGTCCACATTTGTCACATAGTGTCTCATCATATGTTGGCATAGTAGTGTTGTACTTAGATCTATTAACTTGGTAGGAACATGTTGTCCAAGTGATGACTCATACGACCACAAGTTGATGAAGGGGTTTTGGAGATAGATATATGAGCTAGATCCCATGCAATGTTGGCATGGCCCACATCTTCCACAAAGTTTGTGTCATGGCTGGGCATAGCACACTTATACTTAGATGTATCAACTAGGTGGGATCATGTTGGCCAAGTGTTGAGTCAGACAACCACAAGTTGATGATGGTGTTTCAAGAAAACGAAGATAGGTATATGGACCATGCAATGTGGGCATAGACCCGCATTTGCCACAAAGTGTATCATCATGCCTTGGCATAGTAGTGTTATACTTAGATCTATTAACTTGGTAGGAACATGTTGTCCAAGTGATGACTCATACAACCACGAGTTGATGAAGGTGTTTCTAGAAAAATAATATAGGTCTAGATCCCATTCAATGTTTGCATGGGCCCACATCTACCACAAGTGTGTGTCATCGCTTGGCATAGCACTCTCAAACTTAGATGTAACAAGAAGGTGGGATCATGTTTGCTAAGTGTTGAGTTAGACAACCACAAGTTGATCATGGTGTTTCTAGACAACCAAAAGGGTCTATAGCCCATGCAATGTTGGCATGGCCCACATTTTCCACACAGTGTCTCATCATATATTTGCGTAGCAATGTTATACTTAGATCTATTAACTAGGTAGAATTATGTTGTCAAGTGATGACTCATACAACCCCAGGTTGATGAAGCTTTTTCTAGACAACTAAAATAGGTCTAGATCCCATGCAATGATTGCATGGGCCCACATTTTCCACGGTGTGTCTCATCAAGGCTTTGCATAACACTCTCAAACTTAGATGTAGCAACTAGGTGCGATCATGTTTTGTCAAGTGTTGACTCACATAACCACTAAGTTGATGATGGTGTTTCTAGCCAACCAAGAGAGGTCTATATCCCAAGCAATGTTGGCATGGGCCCACATTTTCCACAAAATCTCTCATCATGTCTTTTCATAGCAGTGTTATACTTAGATCTATTAACTAGGTAGGATTATGTTGTCCAAGTGATGACTCATACAACCACAAGTTGATGAAGGTGTTTATAGACAGCTAAGATAGGTCTAGATCCCATGAAATGTTGGCATGGGCCCACATCTGCCACATGTGTTTGTCATGGCTTTGCATAGCACTCTCAAACTTAGATGTAGCAACTAGCTAGTTGGGATCATGTTTTGCGAAGTGTTGACTCGCCTCACACAACCACTAAGTTGATGATGGTGTTTCTAGCCAGCCTAGAGAGGTCTAGATCCCATGAAATGTTGGCATGGGACCACATCTGCCACATGTGTTTGTCATGGCTTTGCATAGCACTCTTAAACTTAGATGTGGCAACTAGGTAGGATCATGTTTTGCCAAGTGTTGACTCACAAAAGCACTAAGTTGATGAAGGTGTTTCTAGACAACTAAGGTAGGTCTAGATCCCATGAAATGTTGACATGAGCATATCAATTCAAACTTAGATGTAGCATCTAGGTGGGATCGTGTTTTGCCAAGACTCACAAAACCTCTAAGTTTATGATGGTGTTTCTAGCCAACAAAGAGAGGTTTATAGCCCTTGCAATGCTGGCATGGGCCCACATTTTCCACAAAGTGTCTCGTGATGTCTTTGCATATAAGTGTTATACTTAGATCTACCAACTAGGTAGGATTCCAAGTTGATGAAGGTGTTTCTAGACAGCTAAGATAGGTCTATATCCCATGAAATGTTGGCATGGGCCCATATCTGTCACAAGTGCGTGTCATGGATTTGCATAGCACTTTGATACTTAGATGTCTCAACTTGTTGGGATCGTGTTAGCCAAGTGGTCTAGTAACAATATGGTGAAGTACATGGTGTTATTTGGTGCACAAATGACCACTCTTGTGAATGTGATATGCAAGTTTGAACCACATTATTTCCAAGTCAAATTAGGTCAAACTAGTCAAATTTTAGAAAAATTGAGCTACAGCTACATGATTGGCACCTCCTTTATGTTTTCAAAATTCATACTAAGGTGTACAAGGTGGCATTTCATCATGGATGTGGTGCTAGATCAGCATGATTCATCCATATTCGGTGATTGCACCCTCGTGGTTTTGACCTAACATTGAAAGGGGCACTAGAAATTCAAAACAAATAAAAGAAATAGTGAAAACTTCACCATGTGTCTTAGGTTGCGGATGTTAGCATGTATAAAAAATCATATTATTTCGTGAAGGTCGGAAAAATCACATTATTAGGAAAAGTGGTTCAGGTTAGACTAAATGCTCCATTTCTAATTTTACTATTTTTTCGACCTTCACCAAATTAATCCAAACTTTTTCCACATGCTATCAGAAAGGTATGTATGGATAATATGTAATTTGTTTCAAAAAATATAAAGTTCAAATTTTTGGAAAATATTAGTTATTTTTGAATTAAATAGAAAGGAAATACATCATCTGTCCGCTAAGACCGCAAATGGACTGGTATGTGCTACACTAGACCATTGTATGGCTCCTACAAAGAAATAGTTCGACAGGCGAACTTCTTATCGCACGGGCCGGCCAAATTTCGGCCTATAATGCACCACGTATCTATCAGCCGTTGCCGGTGGAAGTTTTAGTCCGACCTCGCTAGTCCAAGGGGATTCTCGATCAGTTCTTCGAGCTCCTCTCTCCCTGTTGACCTTCCTGACGGAAAGGATCGCTTGCATGGCTTCTTTTTTCTAAAATTGGTATACGCTTCTTCTATTTATTTTTTATAAACATTAAACATTTTAGGTGACCTATGTACTAGTACAGCTGGATGGATGGGTTTTTCCTAGGCATGCATAGAAGATCCAACCCCCTAGGGAGACATAGAAGACATCGATAGATTCTCCAAGTCAAATTTTGGTCAAACTGGCTAAATTTTAGGAAATTTGAACTATAGCTACATGATTGGAACCTCATTTATTTTTCAAAATTCACACTCATGTGCACAAGATAATGTTTCATCATGTATGTGGTGCTAGGTCAGCATGATTCATCGATATTTGGTTATTATACCCGTCGCGGTTTTGACCTAACTTTGAAAGGGCGCCATAAATTCAAAAAAAACCTTCACCATGTGTCTTAGGTTATGCCATAGTTCATACACAAAATATGAAACCATCAGTATGTTGCATAATTCAGAAGATTCTTCTCACACACTTGGTTTCAAGCGTGAGGTCCAGGGCTTACTACCCAAATCAGCTAGGTAGTGGCCATGTCCATGGCAAACTTTGTCTAATTGATCTCAAATTTGGCTGGGATCATGGCACACATATTTTATTTTGTAGGTTCTCACCAGTTATGAAAAAATACCATTATTCATTTTAAGATGGCAAATTAAGCTAGTTTTTGTGAAGGAAGCACAAAATAAGCAATACAAATGTGTCTAGTAACAACATGGTGAAGTAGATGTCGTTGTTTGGTGCACAAATGACCAATGTTGTCAATGTGATATGAAAGTTTGAACCGCATTTTCCCCAGGTCAATTTTTGGTCAAACTGGTCAAATTTTAGAAAATTTAAGCTATGTCTACATGATTGGCACCTCATTTATTTATTCAAAATTCATACTAAGGTGCAAAAGGTGATGTTTCATCATGGTTGTGCTGCTAGGTTAGCATGATTCATCCATATTTAGTGATTGTACCCATCATAGTTTTGACCTAACTTTGAAAGGGGCACCATAAATTCAAAAAACCAATAGTGGAACCTTCACCATGTTGGCCAAGTGCTGAGGCACATAACCACAAGTTGATGAGAGAGTTTCTAGCCACCCCAGATAGGTCTATACCCCATGCAATGTTGGTATTGGCCCACATTTTCCACAAATTGTCTCATCATGTCTTTGCATAGCAGTGTTACACTTAGATCTATCAACTAGTTAGGATTATGTTGTCCAAGTGATGAGTCATACAACCACAAGTTGATGAAGGTGTTTCTAGACAGCTCAGAGAGGTCTATAGCCCATGCAATATTGGCATGGGCCCACATCTGCCACACGTGTATGTCATGGCTTTGCATAGCACTCTCATACTTAGATGTAGCAACAAGGTGGGATCATGTTGGCCAAGTGTTGAGGCAGACAACCACAAGTTTAGGATGCAATGTAGGCATGGGCCCACATTTGCCACAAAGTGTCTCATCATGTCTTTTGCATATAAATGTTATACTTAGATATATCAACTAGGTAGGATCAACAAGTGATGAGTCATAAAACCACAAGTTGATGAAGGTGTGTCTAAATAGATAATATAGTTCTAGATCCCATGCAATGTTGGCATGGGCCCACATCTGCCACAAGTTTGTGTAATGGCTTGGCATAGCACTCTTATACTTAGATGTATCAACTCGGTGGGATCATGTTGGCCAAGTGTTGAGTCAAACTACCACAAGTTTAGGATGGTTTTTCTAGCCAACCAAGGGAGGTCTATAGCCCATGCAATGTTGGCAAAACTACAAGAATCTTGACAACCCGTGACATTTTTTATGACGCGACCTAAAAACGTCGCAGATCCCTGACGTTCTAGAACGATTCGTCACAATGAGCTCCAAGCCCCTCTAGCCCAGTTATCCATGATGTTCCTTGGTTTTGTCGTGGCACATTCATCGCAGATTTTGTCCCAGGCCCTGAAGCCCAGTTTGTCATTTTGTCTGGTGCTAAATTTGTCGTGGATTTCGTCACGGCACATGTTTGACACTTTTTTTCCGCATCGACCGTCTCCTCCGTTCTTCAACCCCACCTGTCAGCGCAATATGCACGGTAGCACTTTACGGAATCTCGGGGTTATTTTTTAGCCGGTCCCACATGTCAGTCCATTTGATCAAAACTTGCATGGAGTGCCTGGCTAGTTCATGCGCTAGTTCCGAAAAAGCCCGTTGATCCAAACTTGAAGTGGAAGTTTCACTTCTTCTCCCTCGTCTCCTCGTCTCCTCGCAGTGGCAGTTCCGCTTCATCTCCCTCGTCTCTTCTCCTCGTCTCTCCCTGTTCTTATTTCTTCCTTGATCAAAACATTCCCACACGTAAGCCATGGCCAGCAGCTGGATGAAGAGGAACTTGTCCGATCTTCCGGCCGACCCACTTTGCAAGATCGCCGACTACTTGCTGGAGAAAGAGGCGTACGCCGACACCTATGCTGCTTGTCGGGAAGTCTGCACCGATTGGCGCCGCACTTTAAAAATGCCCAAATTCCATCTTAACAACTAGATCATGATAGATCACACACTTCCAGATGTCGGCAACTTCACCTTCCTCAACCTCGCCACTGGTCGTTGCTTCACGACGAATCTAATGGACGTCCATCACAGGTTCACATTCACATCCGATATATATCTAACATTCATTTATTTGTATTTTCCATTGTAAACATCTTAGTGCTAACTGTCCTCTTCTTCCCAAGATTCTACTTTGTTGGCCTTTCTTGTGGCATCATCGTGCTTCCTCAGAGGGTGGAGCCATACAAGATTCGGCTTCTAAACCCAATCACTCATAAGTCCAACACTGAGTTTCAATCACAAATACCATCTCATATGCTGCTATCTATCGTCATGTCAAAGTCCCCAACGATGGTGTTTGTTTGCACAAATAGTCCAAAAATTGTTGCATGGGCCGATGAGAGCACCCAAACGGGGCAATTCAATTAATCATTTGGAGAAGGATTGTATTCGCCACCACCCTATGTGCTTTTGTTCTGCATGACGGCATTCCGAGGGGAAGTATATGCATTACTTGAGAATGGAGACATCATGTCGACCAACATCCAGGTAGAGTAGCACGCGAGCACTGTCACGATGGCCAAAATAATTTCAGCCCTAGTCTTTGAACAGATACGTGGAATCTACAAATTTTACCTAGCGGAGTCAGATGTTGATCTGCTTCTTGTGTTGAACCGGGATTTCGCCAAAGCTCAACAGGTGTTGTACCAGGTGGACATGGAGAACCGCTCTCTCGAGGCTATTAGTGGCATTGGAAGTCATGCCCTCTTTGTTGATTTCCATTGGTCTATCTCTATCGACACCTGGTTGCACCCCACAGTAAAACCTGGTTGCATATACTACACAGATTATATCAGACTGTACAATCATGATGATCAAGCCTAGGAAGATGAAACAACAATGGTTTTTCATGGCTTAGGTCATCATCAACTGGAATGTACGCTGAGGCCTTCCCCTCTGGACGAGATACTCGCAGCACACTACAGACGGAGAGAGTTCAATGAATATGTGATGCAACACTTAAGAGCCGGCGACGACGAAATATATAGGGCAAAATGAATCCTATATTCATCCTAGGTTATTTTCTAGCATTTTTAGGTCTATTCTAAGTAGAAATTTGTATTGGGTTTATATTATTTCGACCAGCAGTATGCATATTACCTTTTAGATAAAATTGTAATGTATTTAATTTTAGTACTTTCAGAATTCAAAGTATTTATTTTTATTAGCTTCTTTCAGAATTCTTTGTGTTAGCTTTCAGAATTATGTGCAAGTACTATCTTTCAACTTTTACAATCATAGTACTCAAGTTGTAATTACTGATTCAATAATCTAATGGAGATCAAAGTCTCATGGAAATCTCTCAAACTCACGACGAGGGACCCTCTCGCGACCAGCACAAATCGACCAGAATGCATGTGGACAGGAAATCTTTCAAAATTCTTTTGTACTAGTAGCTTCCATATAATTCTTTGTAGTAGCTTCCAGTTCACACAATCATAACCATACCCAGCAAAATCTTCCAAAAGTAGACTAAATAGGCAAATATATTATATATATACACTAGGTTTTGAACGACTAATTAACTGTTGCAGACTACGTCGTACTAGTTAAACTTAACAGTTCCCAACCACAACTACACTCTAGATGGCCTCGAACACAAACTTCACGTCCAACATCTCTTTTGTGGTCTTCCTGCTAGTGATTAGCACGGCTTGTCCAACCTTTAGATCATCTTCACTCTGGTGGAATTTCTTCCACCCATGATTGCTGAAGACGGCACGACCATCTGGGTCAGTCTTGTATGCAATTGGGGTGATGTCCAAATCTCCTAGTTGTACTCCAGCCACGCCATCATCAGGGATGCCCATGGAGGAAACCACTTTCATAGCTAATATATGTGATGTCGCATCGTGGATTAAAAAGAAGAAGTAATCATGTCAGACGACGACCACCACAAGTTATATATGGAGACATACAAGGAACAAACAAAAGGTAGTTGCCATACAATCTTATGTTGGACAAGGTTTGTCCTTCTCAAACGGGTCACAAATGGAACCCCGATGAAGGTGTTGATTGGCGGTAGGGTAGCTAGGAGGTGTTCCTTCTCATCATCGGTAAGGTGGCATCTTTCGGCGACAACCGTAGATTCATATCCGTCTTCCTTGCCACCAAGGCCACAGATATAGAGAACAGTTATCCTCAGCACGGGTCCTGTCAAAGAAAACATAACATTTCTTCCCCGGTAAGATCATTCTGTGCAATGAATTGCTTCCATCCTTCACCTCCCATGATAGTCATGTTCTTTCTTTTCTCGAGGTCAATCTTGTAGGTGCGCCCAAGCACCATGAAGGGCACACTCTCACATTCAGCTGTGGCTAGATTGAACATAAATCTTGAATTGCATGGCGCTGTCTGTGCACCAAAAACAAAAGAATCATACATTAAACAAATGGTTACAGACTTACAGTGTAGTTTGAAAGAAAATTGCTCGTTACCACTTACCACTGAGTTCTGGAACCACTCTGACTCTGACAAGTAGATACAAAAGGACATGCCCGATGACAACCTAGATTCGCAATTGCTCTTACATACTAGACACGACTCCAGATCCTGTTAGGCAAAAATGATGAATGTCTAAATGATATATGGAAATAAACTCCCAAAAGAAATAAAATATATATACATTAAACATATTATAATTTAAACACCTGAGGTGGGATCCTAGTTTTCTTAGCTTTGGCGATTCTAACAACCATAACATCAGGTGCTCTGAGCCTCGCTTCCTTAGGTCTCTTGAATAGTTGCTTCACATCGTCATCAGATAATGTGAACCTCGCTTTCTTAGGTCTCTTGACTACAGGTTGCTTCACATCATCATCATCATCATCATCGTCATCATCATCATCATCAGATGTGACATCGATTAAGCCAGCGTTGGTTTTAGAAACCTAAATGGACATTGCAGTAATTAGAATTAATGTTTTGTTTTGTTGTTGTACAGGTTTAACTACCATCTTAGAGTCAGTACCAACAATTTTAAAACCTGCATTTCGATGCTATGCTTTACAGTAGGCTCCTTCAGCATCAGCCCTTCCATTTTGCAGTATTCTTAGTTTCTATAGGCGCCTCTTTCTAATTCTTCTCTTGAAAGTGGAGCCATTTGGAGACTTGCTAACTAGAAGAATCAAATAATAATTAGTGAACTACAAAAATCAGATTTAAAAGCATATGGTTTGGTGACAACTACAAGCATCGTCCAATGAGATGAATATGTATATACCAAGGAGCATGTACCATAGTGGCCATACAAAGACAGTAAGTAGATGCCTATCATCCCATCAACAGTCAAAGTGCCACATTTTCATCATTGACAAGTTGTAAACTGTGAAAATCATAAGATGATCCCTTAGCACTAACATAGCTATGAAAAACATCAATTTGGGCCCCATACTAACAAATCACACATAAATCAATGAGATAATAGAACATATAGCAAGAAGCATGCACAACAAATGTGTTTGTACAAAACACGTGCTATATGCATATTATCCCATGGACAGAGATAGTGCCACCCTTTAATCATTAGACAAATTCATGTGAAGAGAATACAATGACCTACATCAATATATAATGTGGGCTCCATAGTAAGATAGCACACACAAGTCAATGAGATGAATCTGTATCTACCAAGGAGATGTAGAGCCATAGTGGTTGTACAAAGACACTAAGTATATGGAGATCATCCCATCAACCTACTAAGTGCCACATATTAGTCATTGGCTAGTTGTAAACAGTTAATATCATAAGATTATCCATCAGCACTAACATATAGCTATGAAAAAACATCAATTTGGTGGGCCTCATACTAACAAAGCACACATAAATCAATGACATAATCAAGCATATAGCAAGAAGCATGCACAACAAATGTGTTTGTACAGAACACGTGCTATATGCACATTATCCCACGGACAGAGATAGTGCCACACTTTAATCAATGGCCAAATGCATGTGAAGAGAAGACAATGACCTACATCAATATATAATGTGGGCTCCATACTAAGATAACACACACAATTCAATGAGATGAATCTGTATCTACCAAGGAGATGTAGAGCCATAGTGGTTGTACAAAGACACTAAGTAGATGGAGATCATCCAATCAACATGCTAAGTACCACATATTAGTCATTGGCTAGTTGTAAATAGTTAATATCATAAGATTATCCATCAGCACTAACATATAGCTATGAAAAACATCAATTTGGTGGGCCTCATACTAACAAATCACACATAAATCAATGAGATAATCAAGCATATAGCAAGAAGCATGCACAACAAATGTGTTTGTACAGAACACGTGCTATATGCACATTATCCCATGGATACAGATAGTGCCACACTTTAATCAATGGCCAAATGCATGTGAAGATAAGACAATGACCTACATCAATATATAATGTGGGCTCCATAGTAAGAAAGCACACACAAGTCAATGAGATGAATCGGTATCTACCAAGGAGATGTAGAGCCATAGTGGTTGTACAAAGACACTAAGTAGATGGAGATCATCCCATCAACAAGCTAAGTGCTACATATTAGTCATTGGCCAGTTGTAAACAGTTAATATCCTAAGATTATCCACCAGCACTAACATATAGCTATGAAAAATAACAATTTGGGGCATTAATTTGGCGACTACTTCAAGATCATCCAGTGACATAGACATCAACACCGCCGCTCTGCCCTAGAACGAGGAGACGACACTAAGGCCAAGATCCATCGTCGGTGACCTAGATGGAGCACTAACGCGGTGAACCTAGAACGAGGAGGTGACGCGGTGAAGGGAAGTAGGTCGAGGAGCACTTACATTGCAGCCGTCGTTGCTGGGGAGGGGAGGGTGGTTGGTCGTCACCAGGAAGGGGAGGGGAGGTGATTTGGCCGTCGCAGGGAAGGGGAGGGGAGGGGATTTTGGTCGTCGCCGGGGAGGGTACGAGAGGGGAGGGGATTTGTTCATCATCGGGGAGGGGAGGGGAGGGGATTTGTCCGTCGGGGGGGGAGGGGAGGGGAGGGGATTCGGCCGTCACCGGAGAGGGATTTCCCAACGCGGGGTGCTGAGTGGATTTGGGCGAGTGTGGAAGGGACCCGTAATACCCAACAACAGGTGGGTCCCACACTGGAGCTGACGAGTGGCCCCATAACGAGCCTTTGTCCCGACCGCACCACACCGCGCCATCTATTGAGACATGTTAGATTGTTGTCATCTGATGTCCCTGCTATCTGTCCTACGCTGATGATTACACTTTTCACACAATGTAACTTTTCAGGGATGTCTGATCGAACCTTGTTGTATGTACAAACCATGTATTTGTGCATATGATTTTGTTCGCTCACGCCATCCCTGAAGGTGACATGCAATTGCCAAATATGAGGCACCAGATTTCTGACTCATTGCTTTTCTTTCTGTTCATTGCTTTTGCTTTCTGTTCATTGCTTTGCTTTCTGTTCACTACTTATCTTTTTGAGTCATTGCAGGCTGTCAACATCGGTGGCAGGGGAAAGGAGCCCGCCGGTGGCTTCAACAAAAGGGCCAAGAAATATGGGATGCCTCCCAATGTTGGCAACTGGGTCGAGGCAGTGAGTCCTACCCAGTTCTGCAAGGTATTGGTAGCACCTACTCTGGGATTGCTTCCTATCCCAGACGCATTAAGGCCATACTGAGACAGTGTCCCTGACACGGTCACTCTGAAGCTCATGACCGGATACTTATGGGACATCATGATCTCAGATGTAAATGGTAAAGCTTGCTTCGATCAAGGTTGGGCAGCCTTTTCAGTGGCTCATGACCTGAAGATCGGTTACTTGCTGACCTTCAAGAAGATCTCAACCAAAGGTTTACAAGGTGGTCATCTACGACTACAGTCAAGCCGAGGTTGTGAAGAGGTTCCCTGAGCACCCTAAAGCTTTCAGGAGGATCGTGGAGCAGAGGTGACTTACGTCTGCATGACAAGTTGTTCTGCTATGTGTGTGTGGCCGATGAATTAACTAGAACATTTTCGTGCATTGTCCTAAACTATCGTTGATCAACAATTGTGTTTGTGTTTCTGTTTATGTGGTATCCTCACCTCACTCCAAGACGTGACCCTATCAGCAACGCTACAGTCAAACAAACAAATGGCTTTCTTGTGTTCATAGACGCACGCATGCAATCAAGTAGGCACATTTCTTTACTTCAAAAAAAGGCACATTTCTATTT
The DNA here is from genome assembly GCA_910589775.1 of Avena eriantha. NCBI lineage: Eukaryota > Viridiplantae > Streptophyta > Magnoliopsida > Poales > Poaceae > Avena > Avena eriantha. The sequence goes on from OU342740.1 coordinate 254,587,584, forward strand.
TTTGTCGATGCAAAGAAAAGGCATGCAGTCTACCAAACAGGCTATCATTCATGGCCTGAGGCCTGTATAAGGCTGGCAGTGCCACCCACATTTGCCACAAAGTGTGTCATCATGTCTTGTCATAGCAATGTTATACTTACATCTATCAACTTGGTAGGAACATGTTGTTCAATAACAAGTTGATGAAGGTGTATAGCCCATGCAATGTTGGCATGGGCTCACATTTGCCACAAAGTGTCTCATCATGTCTTGGCATAGAAGTGTTATACTTAGATCCATCCACTTGGTGGGAACAAGTTGTCCTATGGATGACCCATACAACCACAAGTTGATGAAGGGGTTTTGTAGATAGATAATATGAGCTAGATCCCATGCAAAGTTGGCATGGGCCCACATCTGCCACATGTGTGTGTCATTGCTTTGCACAGAACTCTCAAACTTAGATGTTGCAACTAGCTAGTTGGGATCGTGCTGGCCAAGTGTTGAGTCACCTCACACAACCACTAAATGATGGTGTTTCTAGCCAACCAAGAGAGGTTTATAACCCATGCAATGTTGGAATGGGCCCACATGTAACCAAAAGTGTCATCTTGTCTTGGGATAGCAGTGGTATACTTAGATCTATCAAGTAGGTAGGATCATGTTGTCCAAGTGATGACTCATACAACCACAAGTTGGTATAGGTGTTTCTCGCTAGCCTATAAAGGTCTAGATCCAATGCAATGTTGCGATGGGACCACATGTAACACAAAGTGTCTCATCATGCATGTCTTGGCATAGAAGTGTTATACTAAGACCTATCAACTTGGTAGTAACATGTTGGCCAAGTGTTGTCTCATAGAACCACAAGTTGATGAAAGTGTTTCTAGACAGCCTAGAGAGGTCGAGATCCATTGCAATGTTGGCATGTGTCCACATGTATCTCAAAGTGTCTCCTCATGTCTTGGCATAACAGAACTATACTTAGATCTATCAAGTAGAGGTAGGATCATGTTGTCCAAGTGAGGACTCATACAACCACAAGTTGTTGAAGGTGTTTCTAGCTAGCCTAGAGAGGTCTAGATCCCATGCAATGTTGTCATGGGCCCACATATAACACAAAGTGTCTCGTCATGTCTTGGCATAACAATGTTTTACTAAGACCTATACCCTTGTTAGGAACATGTTGCCCAAGTGTTGACTCATAGAACCACAAGTTGATGAAGGTGTTTCTAGACAACCTAGAAAGGTCTAGGTCCCATGCAATGTTGGCATGGGCCTACAAGTAACACAAGTGTGTGTCATGGCTTGACATAGCACTTTCATACATAGATGTAGAAACTAGGTTGGATCATGTTTTGCCAAGTGTTGACTCACAAAACCACTAAGTTGATGATGGTGTTTCTAGCCAACCAAGAGAGGTTTATAACCCATGCAATGTTGGCATGGGCCCACATTTTCCACAAAGTGTCTCATGGTGTCTTAGCATAGCAGTGTTATACTTAGATATATCAACTAGGTAGGATTATGTTGTCCAAGTGATGAATCATACAACCACAAATTGATGAAGGTGTTTCTAGATAGCTAAGATGGTCTAGATCCCATGAAATGTTGGCATGGGCCCACATCTGCCAGAAAGTGTCTCATCATGTCTTGGCATAGAACTCTCAAACTTAGATGTAGCAACTAGATAGTTGGGATCATGTTTTGCCAAGTGTTTACTCACCTCACACAACCACTAAGTTGATGATGATGCAAACCAAGAGAGTTTTATAGCCCATGCAATGTTGGCATGGGCCCACATTTTCCACAAACTTTCTTGTGGTGTCTTTGCATAGAAATGTTATACTTATATGTACCAAGTAGGTAGGATTATGTTGTCTAATGATGACTCATACAACCACATGTTTATGAAGGTGTTTCTAGACAGCTAAGATAGGTCTAGATCCCATGAAATGTTAGCAGGGGCCCACATCTACCACAAAGTGTCTCATCATGGCTTTGCATAGCACTCTCAAACTGAGATGTAGCAACTAGCTAGTTGGGATCATGTTTTGCCAAGTGCTGACTCACAAAGCCACTAAGTTGATGATGGTGTTTCTAGCCAACCAAGAGAGGTTTATTGCACATGCAATTTTGGCATGGGCCCACATTTTCCACAAAATGTCTCATGATGTCTTTGTATAACAGTGTTATACTTAGATCTACCAACTAGGTAGGATTATGTTGTCCAAGTGATGACTCATATAACAACGAGTTTATGAAGGTTTGTCTAGACGCCTAAGATAGGTCTAGATCCCGTGAAATGTTCGCATGGGCCCACATCTGTCGCAAACTGTCATCATGTCTTGGCACATCACTCTCAAATTTAGATGTAGCAACTAGCTAGTTGGTATCATGTTTTGCCAAGTGTTGACTCACCTCACACAACCACTAAGTTGATGATGGTGTTTCTAGCCAACCAAGAGAGGTCTATAGCCCATGCAATGTTGGCATGGGCCCACATTCACCTCACATGGTGTCTCATCATGTCTTTCCATAGAAGTGTTATACTTAGATCTATCAACTAGGTAGGATCATGTTGTCCAAGTGATGACTCATACAACCACAAGTTTGTGAAGGGGTTCTGTAGACATATAATATGAGCTAGATCCCATGCAAAGTTGGCATGGCCCACATCTGCCACGGGTGTGTCTCATCATGTCTTGGCATAGCACTCTCAATATTAGATGTTGCAACTAGCTAGTTGGGATCATATTTTGCCAATTGTTAACTCATGAAACCACTAAGTTGATGATGGTGTTTCTAACCAACCAAGAGAGGTTTATAGAACCATGCAATGTTGGCATGCGACCACATTTTCCACAAAGTGTCCCATGATGTCTTGGCATAGCAGTGTTATACTTAGATCTATCAACTAGGTAGAAGTATGTTGTCCAAGTGATAACTCATACAACCAAAAGTTTATGAAGGTGTTTCTAGACAACTAAGATAGGTTTAGATCCCATGGAATATTGGCATGGGCCCACGTCTTCCACATGTGTGACTCATCATGGCTTCGCATAGCACTCTCAAACCTAGATGTAGCAACTAGCTAGTTGAGATCATGTTTTGCCAAGTGTTGACTCACAAAACCACTAAGTTGATGATGGTGTTTCTAGCCAACCAAGAGAGGATTATAGCACCATGCAATGTTGGAATGGGCCCATAATTACCAAAAAGTGACTCACGATGTCTTTGCATAGCAATGTTATACTTAGATCTAGGTAGGATTATGTTGTCCAAGTGATGACTCATACAACCACAAGTTGATGAAGGTGTTTCTAGACATCTAAGATAGGTCTAGATCCCATGAAATGTTGGCATGGGCCCAAATTTTCCACAATGTGTCTCATCATGTCTTGGAATAACACTCTCAAACCTAGATGTATTAACTAGCTAGTTGGGATCATGTTTTGCCAAGTGCTGACTCACAAAACCACTAAGTTGATGATGGTGTTTCTAGCCATCCGAGAGAGGTTTATAGCACATGCAATGTTGGCATGGGCCCACATTTTCCACAAAGTGTCTCGTGATGTATTTCCATAGTAGTGTTATTCTTAGATATACCAACTAGGTAGGATTATGGTGTCCAAGTGATGACTCATATAACCACGAGTTGATGATGGTGTTTCTAGACGGCTAAGATTGGTCTAGATCCCATGAAATGTTGGCATGGGGCCACATCTGCCACAAATTGTCTCATCATGTCTTGGCATGGCACTCTCAAACTTAGATGTTGCAACTAGCTAGTTGGGATCATGTTTTGCCAAGTGTTGACTCACAAAACAACTAAATTGATGATGCTGTTTCTAGCCAACCAAGAAAGGTTTATAGCACCATGCAATGTTGGATGGGACCACATTTTCGACAAAGTGTCCCATGATGTCTTTGCATAGCAGTGTTATACTTAGATCTATAAACTAGGTAGGATTATGTTGTCCAAGTGATGACTCATACAACCACAAGTTGATGAAGGAGTTTCTAGACAGCTAAGATAGGTCTAGATCTCATGAAATGTTGGCATGGGCCCACATCTGCCACATGTGTGACTCATCATGGCTTGGCATAGCACTCTCAAACCTAGATGTAGCAACTAGCTAGTTGAGATCATGTTTTGCCAAGTGTTGACTCACAAAACCACTAAGTTGATAATGGTGTTTCAAGCCAACGAGGAGAGGTTTATAGCACCACGCAATGTTGCAATGGGCCCACAATTACCAAAAAGTGACTGATGATGTCTTTGCATAGAAATGTTATAGTTAGATCTAGGTATGATTATGTTGTCCAAGTGATGACTCATACAACCATAAGTTGATGAAGGTGTTTCTAGGTATGATTATGTTGTCCACATGTGCCTGTCATGGTTTTGCATAGCACTCTCAAACTTAGATGTAGCAACTAGGTGGGATCATGTTGGCCAAGTGGTCTAGTAGCAACATGGTGAAGTAGATGGTGTTATTTGGTGCACAAATGACCACTCTTGTGAATGTGATATGCAAATTTGAACCACATTATTTCCAAGTCAAAATTTAGGTCAAACTGGTCAAATTTTAGAAAAATTGAGCTACAGCTACATGATTGGCACCTCATTTATGTTTTCAAAATTCATTCTAAGGTGCACAAAATGATGTTTCATCATGGATCTGGTGCTAGGTCAGCATGATTCATCCATATTCGGTGATTGCACCCTCACGGTTTTGACCTAACTTTGAAAGGGGCACTAGAAATTCGAAAAAAATAAAAAAAGATAGTGAAACCTTCGCCATGTGTCTTAGGTTGAGGATGTTAGCATGTGTAAAAAATTCATATTATTCGTGAAGGTCGGAAAAATCACATTGTTAGGAAAAGTGGCTCAGGTTAGACTAAATGCTCCGTTTCTAAGTTTGCTATTTTTTCGGCCATCACCAAATTAACCCAAACTTTTTAAACATGCTATCAGAAAGGTACGTATGCAGAATATGTAATTGGTTTCAAAAAAACTAAAGTTCAAAATTTTGGCAAATATTAGTCATTTTTTAATTAAATAGAAAGGAAATACAAGTCTGCCATTTCCCTCTACAGAAACCCAGTGTACCACGATCGAAGCAAACATATCGAGGTGCGCTACCACTACATGATCAGGTAGTGCGTACATCGACGAGCAGAAGATCTGTCATCGTCAACTTCACCGGAACTGTCGAGCACTTTAATGTTGTTAGGTTTCAGTTTAGGTGTTATTTCCATCAGTTTCGTCAGAGTAGCAGTTAGTTGTTGCTTAGGTGTTTTATTCAGAGTTTGCTCCAGGTCGTGTAATATATTCTGATAGCCAGCTCGCAGGTTGCGTAAGATTCTATGGCCATGTCGCTAGCACTAGGGAGAGGACGCGGCACCCGCGGTGACGGCGGCACCCCTCCACCGGCAGCAGGAGCACCGCTACCTGGCGCGGCTAGGGGGCCACGGTGGCACCCCTCCTCTGCCAAGGACATCGGCGACCCCTCCACCCAAAGAGCGACGATGCTCGCTGAGCCATGGCGGTCCATGGCACGAGGTGCCCTAGTTCGTCGGCTGCCACTGATCGAGCACGCAGACAAACTGTGCAAGTCATGCCTTGCCGACAAGCAACGATGCACGACGTTCCCGCAGAAGGCCAGGTACAGGGCAGGACCACTCGCGAGTTGGTGCATGGCGATCTGTGCGGGCCCATCGCACCTGCCACACCGGGAGGCCGCCACTATTTGTTGTTGTTAGTCGATGACCATAGCAGGTATATGTGGGCTATGCTCCTGGCCACGAAGGATGAGGTCGCTACAGCGCTCGTGCGCTTCCAAGCCGCAGCGGAGTCGGCGAGTTGGTGCAAGCTCCGTGTGCTACTCACGGACCGTGGTGGCGAGTTCACGTCAGCCACGTTCGCCGCACACTGCGCTGACACTGACGTCAGGCGCCACCTCACGGCGCCGTAGTCACCCCAGCAGAACGGGGTGGTCTATTCGTTGCAACCAAATGGTAGCCATGGCGGCCAGGAGCATGTTGAAGGCAAAGGGCATGCCGGACTTCTTCTGGGGCGAAGGGCTACCGCCTCTATGATCCGGTCACCAAGCGCGTGCACGTCTCGCGGGACGTGGTCTTCGACGAGGACGCGAGCTAGGACTGGAGCGCGCATGAGGACACCCCCGTGAGCATGGCGTTCACGGTAGACTGCTTCATGCACTTAGCGCCGGTCAACACCGGCAGACCAAGGTGCACCCGGTGTCTCCATCAATGCCAGCACTGGTAGCACGCACAACGCCGGAGCCAACTTCATCACTAGCATGCGGTCTACGCTAGAATGCAGGACAAGAGCATCATGCCAGGGCATCTGGCTCTCCCATCTGCTCGCTGATATCACCGTAGAAGAGGTGGCTCCGGCGACACTGAAGGTGGACAACAAGTATGCCATTTCCCTCTGCAGAAACCCGGTGTACCACGATCGAAGCAAACATATCGAGGTATGCTACCACTACATGATCAGGCAGTGCGTACGTCGACGACCAGAAGATCTGTCATCGTCGACTTCACCGGGACTGTCGAGCAACTTGACTGCTGTCAGGTTTCAGTTTAGGTGTTATTTCCGTCAGTTTCATCAGTGTAGCACTTATTCGTTGCTTAGGTGTTTCGAAATCTCAAAAGTGTCTCTTTATCATACTACAATACAGTGCTATATGCCTATTTGCTCTTTGTACACTCACTCTTTTCGTTATTCCTTGTCTTCTCTTTTGTATATATGCTCACACTTTTGTTTAAGTGTTGTACAAAGGAGCTAGTCATACATTCCACTTCACGTAGGATTTCAAAGTTTAACGATCTCAATTATCAAATTCCAATTGTATATGAAGCATTCTTATGACTTGAAGATTCTACCTCGACTTGTTCTCACTCTATTGTGATAGCACTTTCATTTTCCTTTGTTCAAGATTTCTTTTTCAACTTAATTGCATAGATAATTTTTCTTTGTAAATCAAATCGTAGACTTACACCATATTGATCAAGTTATCTTTATATATTCCATTAATACCAATGGTGTGGAAGACTCCTATTGCTATCATGAAGTTCAAGTAAAATTATACTCAAACCATTCATATATCTAATAAAACAAACACAAACTCAATATTGCTCCATATATAATAATAAACTCGGAATTTCATAGAAGGGATCGACTATTCCTAAAGGGAATTCTAATGATGCAAACTTTATTTCTAGTTTGAACTAATGCAAAAAATAGTAATAAAAACTTATAAGATAGATTACAAGGTCTTAAAGGTCTCCCCAAGCCTGGAATCAAGCCAGGAGGGATCAAATAATCCCTTGCGATTATTTGATATCGTGATTGTTGTAGATCACTGTGGCGCCATGGCACGTGGTATCTTCTCTTCACGGGCCATCCTGAGACAGAGAAATTGATTGACAGCTTCTAATTCCTAAACACGTAGCTTGTAGAAAAGATTGTTCCTCTCCAGCACTTTCACTTGTTCTATAATGAATTCATTGTTTTCCTGAAGTGTTTGTAGCGCCTTAAGACTCATAGAAAAACCAGTTTCGGTTGTTTGCTTGATATCTTCACAAATTTGTCAAGATAAAGTCGCAGCAATCAAAGGTGTCTGGGTGTCCCTGGCTTCTCCTTGTCCAACTCTTCAATCTACAGCTCTGGGGCCTTCAAATCCCTCTTCTGACACCCATGGTTGGCATAGAGGAACTCTATAGGGATGGTCTTGATCTCCTTGCCTTGCTCGCTATTTCTCCCAATCTCCATAGGAGCCTTTCTTCTTGGCTTCTATCCCTTGGTTGAGAGTCCTCACGTGTGAATAAGAGGTAGATTGGTTTCTAGATATTATGACTAGAGAGAGAGACAATGGTAGTATATAAGGGGGGTCAGAGGTCGGTAAACTCGCGAGAAACACCAAATTGTCGCCCAAGAAAAGAATCTTAACAAAACAGGGAAAGAAATCACGGATTTGGAAGTGACCTACCGCGTATCCACCAACTATATACGGGTGCAACCCGTATAGCTCCGGCCGTATAATTGGTTCTGGGCAGATATTTCCAAATATCTCAAGTCCAGGTCGAATAAATCACGACTCGGAATCGACAATAACGTTTTTTGAATGAAAACAAAAATACAAATGAAAAGTGTCCAAGAGTTGAACGACCAACTATACGGCCAGAATTTTGGCTCCGGTCGTATAGTTGCGACAGTATAGATAGATACATGTGTGTGTCATTGCTTTGCGTAGCACTCTCAAACTTAGATGTAGCAACTATCTATTTGGGATCATGTTTTTCCAAGTGTTGACTCACCTCATACAACCACTAAGTTGATGATGGTGTTTCAAGCCAACCAAGAGAGGTTTATAGCACCATGCAATGTTGGAATGAGCCCACAATTGCCACAAAGTGACTCATCATGTCTTGTCATATAAGTGTTATACTTAGATCTATCAACTAGGTAGGATTATGTTGTCGAAGTGATGACTCATACAACCACAAGTTGATGAAGGTGTTTCTAGATAGCTAAGATAGGTCTAGATCCCATGAAATTTTGGCATGGGCCCACATCTTCCACATGTGTGTTTCATGGCTTTGCCTAGCACTCTCGAACTTAGATTTTGCAACTAGCTAGTTGGGATCATGTTTTGCCAAGTGTTGACTCACCTCACACAACCACTAACCACTAAGTTGATGATGGTGTTTCTAGCCAACCAAGAGAGGTCTATAGCCCAGGCAATGTTGGCATGGGCCCACATTTTCCACAAAGTGTCTCATCATGTCTTTGCATAGCAGTGTTATACTTAGATCTATCAACTAGGTGGGATTATGTTGTCCAAGTGATGACTCATACAACTACAAGTTGATGAAGGTGTTATTCTAGACAGCTAAGATAGGTAAAGATCGCATGCAATGTTGGCATGGGCCCACATGTGCCACAGGTGTGTCTCATGGCTTTGCATAGCACTCTCAAACTTAGTGTAGCAACTAGCTAGTTGGTATCATGTTTTGCCAAGTGTTGACTCACACACCCACTAACCACTAAGTTGATGATGGTGTTCCTAGCCAACCAAGAGAGGTCTATAGCCCATGCAATGCTGGCATGGGCCCATATTTTCCACAAAGTGTCTCATCATGTAATTACATAGCGGTGTTATGCTTAGATCTATCAACTACGTAGGATTATGTTGTCCAAGTGATGACTCATACAACCAAAAGTTGATGAAGGTGTTTCTAGACAGCTAAGATAGGTCTAGATCCCATGAAATGTTAGCATGGGCCCACATCTGCCACAAAATGTCTCATCAGGTCTTGGCATAGCACTCTCAAACTTAGATGTAGCAACTAGCTAGTTGGGATCATGTTTTGCCAAGTGTTAACTCACAAAACCACTAATTTGATGATGGTGTTTCTAGCCAACCAAGAGAGGATTATAGCACATGCAATGTTGGCATGGGCATTCATTTTCCACAAAGTGTCTCATGATCTCTTTGCATAGCAGTGTTATTCTTAGATCTATCAGCTAGGTAGGAATATGTTGTCCAAGTGATGACTCAGACAACCACAAGTTTATGAAGGTGTTTCTAGATAGCTAAGATAGGTCTAGATCCCATGAAATGTTGGCATGGGCCCACATTTTCCACATGTGTTTGGCATGGCTTTGCATAGCACACTCAAACTAAGATGTAGCAACTAGGTGGGATCATGTTTTGACAAGTGTTGACTCACACTGTCACAGTACCACTAAGTTGATGATGGTTTTTCTAGCCAACCAAGATAGGTACATAGCCCATGCAATGTTGAGATGGGCCCACATTTACCACAAATTGTCTCATCATTTATTGGCATAGTAGTGTTATACTTAGATCTATCAACTAGGTAGGATTATGTTGTCCAAGTGATGACTCATACAACCACAAGTTGATGAAGGTGTTTCTAAACAGCTAGGATAGATAGGTGTAGATCCCATGAAATGTTGGCATGGGCCCACATCTACCACTAGTGTGTGTCATGGCTTTGCATAGCACTCTCATATTTAGATGTGGCAAGTAGGTGGGATCATGTTGGCCAAGTGATGACTCACACAACCACCAAGGGCGCGTTTGGTAGCCTGCAGTTCCCCCGGGTAGGCCGAGTGTTGGATATATGCCCAAGAGGCAATAATAAAAGTGGTTATTATTATATCTTTGTGTTTATGATGAATGTTTACATCCCATGCTATAATTGTATTATTAGGAAACACTAATACTTGTGTGTTTTGTAAACATATAAGAGTCCCTAGTAAGCCTCTTGTTGAACTAGCTTGTTGATTAATTGATGGTCATGGTTTCCTGATCATGGACATTAGGATGTGATTAATAACAAGGTTATATCATTAGGAGAATGATGTGATGGACATACACCTATAGTAAGCGTAGCATAAGATTAAGTCTTTAAGTTCGTATTGCTATAAGCTTTTAAATGCATAGTAACCTAATCCTTCGACCATGAGGTTGTGTTAATCACCATCACTGTATGGGTACTTTGATGACATCAAACGTCGCTTCGTAACTGGGTGGTTATAAAGGTGTCATTGGGTATTCTGAAAGTATGTGTTGAAGCGCATGGACCAAGATTGGGATTTGTCCATCCATATGACGGATAGATATGCTCTGGGCCCTCTCGGTGAAATGTCATCTAGTTAGCTTGCAAGCATGTGACTGGGTCACAAGGGATGACATAACATGGAACCAGTAAAGAGTACTTATCAGTAACGAGGTAGAACTAGGTATGGAGATGCCGACGATCAAACCTCGGATAAGTATAGAATCGTGTGACAAAGGGAATTGGTTTCGTATGTAAATGGTTCAATCGATCACGAAGTCATCGTTGAGTATGTGGGAGCCATTATGGATCTCCAGGTCCTGTTGATGGTTATTGATAGGAGATGTGTCTCTGTCATGTCTACATATTCATGAACCGTAGGGTGACACACTTAAGGTTCGAAGTTGTTTTAAGTAGATATGGAATGTGCGTTGGAGACCGAATGTTGTTCGGAGTCTCGGATTGGATCCGGGACATCACGAGGAGATCCGGAATTGTCCGGAGAATAAGATTCATATATTGGGGATCATTTTCTGAGTTAGGAAATGTTCCGGAGTATTTGTATGAATCTTCTAGAACCTTCCGGAATGTTGGGGATCATTTTCTGAGTTAGGAAATGTTCCGGAGTATTTGTATGAGGATTCTAGAAGGTTTCGGAATGTTCCGGAAGGTTCTAGAAGATTTCTTGGAGTTTGCTTGAAAACCAAGAAAGGGATCAAGGAGTCCTAGTGGGGCAAGACAAGGAGTCGTGGGGGAGGAGGACTCCTCCCCCCTCCCCAATCCGCCGGCCATAGGAGGGAGGGGAGTCCTACTAGGACTCCCCCTCCCATGGCGCCTCCCCCCGTTAAATAGAGGGGTGGGGGCGCCACCTCCACGCCCTCCTCCACAACTCCAAATCTCCGCCGCCTCTCTCCTTCTCCTTTCTTCTGCACAGGCATAGGCGAAGCCCTGCAGAATTCTCTACTCCACCACCACCACCACGCTGTCGTGCTGCTGTGATTCCGTGGAGAAGATCTACTACCTCCGCTGCTCGCTAGAACAAGGAGAGGAAGGTCTGCTTCGACTCCGTACGTGTGACCGACTACGGAAGCGCTGCCGGAACGCGGCGCCGGAAAGATCGTCCACACGATCTTGAGATCGGCAAGTGATCGACTACATCAACCACGAGATGTAATCTCGTAACGCTTTCGGATCTACAAGGGTTAGTACAGATCTATCTCGTTGCACATGTCTAATAGATTAGATCTTGGATTTTATCTAGATTAGATCTGGGTTTTGTTCGTTCTTGCGGTAGAAATTTTTTGTTTTCCATGCTACGAACCCATCAGTGGTATCAGAGCCGTATCTATGCGTAGATCTGTTGCACGAGTAGAACACAATGGTGTTGTGGGCGTTGGTGCTCGTGCCGTCTTTTGCTTTGTGTACTTTGCATCTTGCGGCATGGTGGGATGAAGCGGCTCGGGCTAACCTTACATGTCATCGCACATGAGACTTGCTCCACGCTTGACGTGTAACTTGCTTTGCACAAGTGGCTTTGCGGGTGTCTGTCTCTCCCACCATAGTATAGATCCAATTTACACTTTGCACTCGATAGCACTTTTATCAACATTGTGGTTCAGTTTCGTTGGTAAGATCCGTTATTGTTCGAAAGCCCCAAGCCACGTAAAACATGCAAAGAAAATTAGAGGCATCTAACTTGTTTTTGCAGGGGTTTTGTGATGTGATATGGCCATCATGTGATTGTGATTATATTTGATGTATGCAATGATCCTTGTTGTAATATGGCAACCGGCAGGAGCCTAATGGTTGTCTTTAATTCTGTTAAGACCTGCGTGTCTATTCATCTTGTAATAGCTTTATTCCAAGTAGTTGTAATAGTTGCTAGTGATGATGGACAACCATGAAGCGGCGCCACTGACCTTGACGCAATGCTGGTGATGATAGAGATCATGTTCGTGCTTTGGAGATGGATATCAAAGGCGCAAGAAGAAAGGGCCATATCATATCACACTAATTATGAATTGCCTGTGATGTTAATCCTTTATGCATCTTGTATTGCTTAGATCGCGACGGTAGCATTATAAGATGATCCCTCTCACTAAATATCAAGTAATAAAGTGTTCACCCTTAGTTGGCACCGTTGCTAAGACTCGTCGTTTCGAAGCATCTCGTGATGATCGGATATGATAGATTCTACGTGTGCATACAATGGGTGCAAGCCAGATTTGCACATGCGGAAACTAAGGTTATCTTGACGAGCCTAGCATGTACAGACATGGTCTCGGAACACGGAATACCGAAAGGTAGAGCATGAGTCATATAAATGATATGATGAACATGAAGATTGTTCGCCGATGAAACTACATCTTCTCTCGTGAAGATCGGGCTTGGTGTAGTGGACTTGGTTCGTGTAATCACTAAAACAATGTGAGGGATGTTGTTTTGAGTGGGAGTTCACCTAGTTAACTTAAGTATTAAATTTGAACTCAATTCATCATAAACTTAGTCTAAACTACTTGCAAATTTGTTGTAGATTATGGCGACCCCCTCCATCAATTTCAATGCGTCCCTAGAGAAAGAAAAGATTAAGAACAATGGAAGCAATTTCACGGACTGGTTCCGTGGACTGAAGATCGTCCTCAGGGCTAGTCAGTTGACCTATGTGCTCGAAGCACCGCTAGGTGACCCACCTGCAGATGATGCTACCGATGACGTAAAGAATGTTTACGCCACTCGGAAAAATCATTACTCCACACTTTAGTGTGCCATCCTGTACGGTTTACAAGCGGAGCTCCAAAAGCGTTTTGAGCACCACGACCCGTTTGAGATCATTAAGGAGCTCGGGCTAATTTTTGAGACTCGCGCGGCCATGGAGAGCTATGAGGCCTCCGAAAAGTTCTTTAACTATAAGATGGAAGAGGGAAGCTCTGTTAGCAAGCACGTGCTCACCATGTCTGGGTACGCAAACAAGCTCCAAGAGTTGGGAATATCGATTCCTAATGAGTTGGGGATTCATCGTCTCCTCCAATCACTGCCACCGAGTTATAAGAACTTTGTGATGAACTACAATATGCACTGCATGAACAAGACGTTGCCTGAACTATCGTCCATGCTGAAAACTGCTGAAGTGGAGATCAAGAAGGAGCACCAAGTGTTGATGGTCAATAAGACCACCAATTTCAAGAGACAGGGCAAGCCTAAGAACAAGGGCAACTTCAAGAAGGACGGCAAGAAAGTTGCCGCATCTGCAAAGAAGCCCAAGGCTGGCCCCAAGCCTGAAACTCAGTGCTTCTACTGCAAGGGTGCTAGTCACTGGAAGCGTAACTGCCCCAAGTACCTGGCGGATCTGAAGAACGGCAACATCAAGAAGAAAGGTATATTTGATATATGTGTTATAGATGTGTATCTTACTAGTAATCGTAGTAGTGCCTGGGTATTTGATACTGGTTCGGTTGCTCATATTTGTAACTCGAAACAGGAGCTGCGGAATAAACGAAGACTGGCAAGAGACGAGGTGACGATGTGCGTTGGAAATGGCTCCAAGGTTGATGTGATCGCCGTCGGCACGCTCCCTCTACATCTACCTTCGGGATTAGTTTTAAATTTAAATAATTGTTATTTGGTGCCTGCGTTAAGCATGAACGTTATATCTGGATCTTGTTTACTGCGAGACGGTTACTCTTTTAATTCCGAGAATAAAGGTTGTTCGATTTATATGAGTAATATCTTTTATGGTAATGCACCTGAGATGAATGGTCTATTCTTATTGAATCTCGATAGTAGTGATACACATATTCACAACATAGATGCTAAACGAATAAAATTGAATGATAATTCTATATACATGTGGCACTGTCGTCTTGGTCACATTGGAGTGAAGCATATGAAGAAACTCCATTCAGATGGACTTCTTAAATCACTTGATTTTGAATCACTTGAAAGATGCGAAGCATGTCTAATGGGAAAAATGACTAAGACTCCATTCTCTGGAATAATGGAGCGAGCTATAGACTTATTGGAAATAATACATACCGATGTGTGCGGTCCAATGAGTGTAGTATCGCGTGGTGGATATCGTTATGTTCTCACTTTCACGGATGACTTAAGTAGATATGGGTATGTCTACTTTATGAAACATAAGTCCGAAAGTTTCGAGAAGTTTAAGGAATTTCAAAGTGAAGTGGAAAATCATCGTAACAAGAAGATTAAGTTTCTACGTTCTGACCGCGGAGGTGAATATCTGAGTTATGAGTTTGGCATGCATTTAAAGAAATGTGGAATACTTTCGCAGTTGACACCGCCGGGAACACCACAGCGTAATGGTGTGTCCGAACGTCGTAATCGAACTCTCTTAGATATGGTTCGATCTATGATGTCTCTTACAGATTTACCGCTATCGTTTTGGGGCTATGCATTAGAGACAGCCGCATTCACTTTAAACAGGGTACCATCTAAATCCGTTGAAACGACACCGTACGAATTGTGGTTTGGAAAGAAACCTAAGTTGTCGTTCCTTAAAGTTTGGGGTTGCGAAGCATATGTAAAGAAGTTACAACCTGATAAGCTAGAACCCAAAGCGGAGAAATGCGTCTTCATAGGATACCCTAAAGAAACAATTGGGTATACCGTCTATCATAGATCTGAAGGCAAAGTTTTCGTTGCCAAGAATGGATCCTTTCTTGAGAAGGAATTTCTCTCGAAAGACGTGACTGGCAGGAAAGTAGAACTCGATGAGGTTATTGAACCTTCTCTCGGATTTGAGAGTAGCGCAACACCGGAAGATGTTTTTGTGCCGCCTGCACCAATTGGAGAGGAAGCTAATGATAATGATCATGAAACTTCAAACGAAGTTACTGCTGAACCTCGCAGGTCAACGAGGGTTTGTACCACTCCTGATTGGTATGACTCTGCCTTGAACGTCATGTTGGTGGACAACGCTGATGACCCTGCCACGTATGAAGAAGCTATGGTGAGCCCAGATTCCGACAAATGGCTAGAAGCCATGAAATCCGAAATGGGATCCATGTACGAAAACCAAGTGTGGACTTTGGTGGACTTACCGGATGGCCGTAAGGCTGTCGAAAACAAATGGATTTTCAAGAGAAAAACAGATGCTGATGGTAATTTTACCGTCTATAAAGCTCGACTTGTCGCGAAAGGGTTCCGACAAATTCAACGAGTTGACTATGATGAGACTTTCTCACCAGTAGCGAAGCTAAAGTCTGTGAGGATTTTGTTAGCAATTGCTGCACATTTCGATTATGAGATTTGGCAGATGGATGTCAAAACGGCGTTCCTTAATGGGGACATTGAGGAAGAGTTGTATATGGTACAACCCAAGGGTTTTGTCGATCCTAAAGATGCTGACAAGGTATGCAAGCTTCAGCGCTCCATTTATGGACTGAAGCAAGCATCCCGGAGTTGGAATCAACGTTTTGATAAAGTAATCAAAAACTTTGGGTTTATACAAACTTATGGAGAAGCTTGTATTTACAAGAAAGTGAGTGGGAGCTCTGTAGCATTCCTAGTACTATATGTAGATGACATATTGTTGATTGGGAATGATATAGAACTTCTTAGTAGCGCCAAAACCTATTTGAATAATAGTTTTTCAATGAAGGATCTTGGCGAAGCGGCATATATTCTAGGCATCAAGATTTATAGAGATAGATCAAGACGCCTAATAGCGCTTTCACAAATTACATACTTAGACAAAGTTCTAAAGAAGTTTAGAATGGAAAATAGCAAGAAAGGGTCCGTGCCCATGTTGTTAGGTAAGACCTTGAGTAAAACTCAAAGTCTAGCTACGGCAGAAGATAGAGTGAAAATGGATAACATTCCCTATGCCTCGGCCATAGGTTCTATCATGTATGCCATGCTGTGTACAAGACCGAATATAGCACATGCTGTTAGTTTGACTAGCAGATATCAAAGTGATCCTGGAATGGAGCACTGGACAGCGGTCAAGAATATCCTAAAGTACCTAAATAGGACTAAGGATATGGTTCTTTCTTATGGAGGTGATGAACAGCTTGTTGTAAACGGTTACACCGATGCTAGTTGGAACACCGATCCGGATGACTCGAAGGCACAGTCGGGATACGTATTTATTTTGAATGGTGTTGCAGTAAGCTGGAGGAGTGCGAAGCAAAGCGTTGTGGCGAAATCTTCAACTGAATCAGAATACATAGCTGCTTGGGAGGCTGCACAAGAAGCCATATGGATGAAGGAATTCATTACTAAACTTGGCGTGGTTCCCAGTGTGTTGGACCCGATGGCCATCTACTGTGACAACACAGGTGCCATAGCTAATGCACAGGAGCCAAGGTCACATAGCAAGCTGAAGCACATCAAGCTGTGTTTCCACGCTATTCGCGAGTATGTCCGAGATGGTGACATAAAGATTTGCAAAGTACAAACTGATCTGAATGTGGCAGATCCGTTGACTAAACCTCTCCCTAGAGCGAAGCATGACCAGCACCAGAACGCCATTGGTGTTAGGTATATTACCATGTAATCTAGATTATTGACTCTAGTGCACGTGGGAGACTGTTGGAGATATGCCCAAGAGGCAATAATAAAAGTGGTTATTATTATATCTTTCTGTTTATGATGAATGTTTACATCCCATGCTATAATTGTATTATTAGGAAACACTAATACATGTGTGTTTTGTAAACATAAAAGAGTCCCTAGTAAGGCTCTTGTTGAACTAGCTTGTTGATTAATTGATGGTCATGGTTTCCTCATCATGGACATTAGGATGTGATTAATAACAAGGTTATATCATTAGGAGAATGATGTGATGGACATACACCCATAGTAAGCGTAGCATAAGATCAAGTCATTAAGTTCGTATCGCTATAAGCTTTTAAATGCATAGTAACCTAATTCTTCGACCATGAGGTTGTGTTAATCACCATCACCGGATGGGTACTTTGATGACATCAAACGCCGCTTCGTAACTGGGTGGTTATAAAGGTGTCATTGGGTATTCTGAAAGTATGTGTTGAAGTGCATGGACCAAGATTGGGATTTGTCCATCCATATGATGGATAGATATGCTATGGGCCCTCTCAGTGGAATGTCATCTAGTTAGCTTGCAAGCATGTGACTGGGTCCACAAGGGATGACATAAGATGGAACGAGTAAAGAGTACTTATCAGTAACGAGGTAGAACTAGGTATGGAGATGCCGACGATCAAACCTCGGATAAGTATAGTATCGCATGACAAAGGGAATTGGTTTCGTATGTAAATGGTTCAATCGATCATGAAGTCATCGTTGAGTATGTGGGAGCCATTATGGATCTCCAGGTCCCGCTGATGGTTATTGATAGGAGATGTGTCTCTGTCATGTCTACATATTCACGAACCGTAGGGTGACACACTTAAGGTTCGAAGTTGTTCTAAGTAGATATGGAATGTGCGTTGGAGACTGAATGTTGTTCGGAGTCTCGGATTGGATCCAGGACATCACGAGGAGATCCGGAATTGTCCGGAGAATAAGATTCATATATTGGGGATCATTTTCTGAGTTAGGAAATGTTCCGGAGTATTTGTATGAGGATTCTAGAAGGTTTCGGAATGTTCCGGAAGGTTCTGGAAGATTTCTTGGAGTTTGCTTGAAAACCAAGAAAGGGATCAAGGAGTCCTTGTGGGGCAAGACAAGGAGTCGTGGGGGAGGAGGACTCCTCCCCCCTCCCCAATCCGCCGGCCATAGGAGGGAGGGGAGTCCTACTAGGACTCCCCCTCCCATGGCGCCTCCCCCCTTTAAATAGAGGGGTGGGGGCGCCACCTCCACGCCCTCCTCCCCAACTCCAAATCTTCGCCGCCTCTCTCTTTCTCCTTTCTTCTGCACAGGCATAGGCGAAGCCCTGCAGAATTCTCTACTCCACCACCACCACCACGCCGTCGTGCTGCTCTGCTTCCGTGGAGAAGATCTACTACCTTCGCTGCTCGCTGGAACAAGGAGAGGAAGGTCTGCTTCGACTCCGTACGTGTGACCGACTGCGGAAGCACTGCCGGAACGCGGCGCCGGAAGGATCGTCCACACGATCTTGAGATCGGCAAGTGATCGACTACATCAACCACGAGATCTAATCTCGTATCGCTTTCGGATCTACAAGGGTTAGTACAGATCTATCTCGTTGCACATGTCTAATAGATTAGATCTTGGCTTTTATCTAGATTAGATCTGGGTTTTGTTCGTTCTTGCGGTAGAATTTTTTTTCCATGCTACGAACCCATCACCGAGTTGGGCAGAAATTGGCTGGTTGGTTATCTGGAACCCCTCACGTTGTGTCCCGCGCGTGTCTTAAGGCAGGCCGGAGCCAGGCCTAGGGGCAACGCTCGAATCGGCCGTTTTTATGGGGCCTGGCTCGGTCCGGCGAAAAAGAGCCGAAGTGGTTCACTGGTGGGAGACGTGTAGGGAGACGACGCGTCGCTTCTCGCCCACCGCCATAAATCCCCTCACCGCTCACCCTCCTCGCTCACTCTACTTTGTGTGCTGCGGTGACCCCCCCCCCCCCCCAACCACCACCACCAATCGACAGTGCCGATCCAGGAGGCGGCTGCACTCCGGAGGTGTAGGGCTTGTAGGGAGGAGATGCCGGCATCGAGGCTGTCGCTCACCATCAAAAGCGGCGGTCTTCGTTCGAGAAACAGCGGCGAATCTGAACCATGGCGGTAAGCTTTTCCCCCTTCTTCCCCGATGCATCTAGACGGTAGATCTGCTCGTAGAAGGTCATGACTAGGGTTCTAGATGGCATGCGTTGTAGATCTGCCTGGATATGCCCTTCTTAAGGTATTTTTTCGATTTCAGGGATTTACTGTTGTACCATTACAAGGACTAGTGCGTGCGACTTGTGCTACATTACTTTGGTAGTATTGAACCTGGATCTGACAACGGGGCATGGATGAATTATTGCCAATGATTACAATGGCTATGGGCACTTTCAGGACGAGGTGATTGAACCAGGATGAATGTTCAATGGTTTGTGCATTCCTCCAGGTACACTCACCCCATCCCTGAAACTAGTGTTCGTCCCTTGCCACATGCAGTCATGGTTAGGGTTCTATACGAGGCAATGTTTCCTATAAACTACCAATGATTAGGATAGTTCCACTTGCAGCAACTTTCTATAGATGGGCTTTAGTACCTCGTATTTTTTCCTAAAGAGGAAATTTGTGCAGGATCCTTAGTACTAAGGGATCATCTATTGAGACATGTTAGATTGTTGTCATCTGATGTCCCTCCTATGTGTGCTACGCCAATGATTACACTTTTCACAAATGTAACTTTTCAGGGATGTCTTATCGAACCTTGTTGTATGTACAAACCATGTATTTGTGCATATGATTTGGTTCGCTCACGCCATCCCTGAGGGTGACATGCAATTGCCAAATATGAGGCACCATATTTCTAACTCATTACTTTTCTTTCTATTCATTGCTTTTGCTTTCTATTCATTGCTTTGCTTTCTGTTCACTACTTATATTTTTGAGTCATTGCAGGCTGTCAACATCGGTGGCTGGGAAAGGAGCATGCCTATGGCTCCAACAAATGGGCCAAGAAATCTGGGATGCCTCCCAATGTTGTCAACTGGGTCGAGGCAGTGAGCCCTACCTAGTTCTGCAAGGTATTGGTAGCACCTGCTCTGGGATTGCTTCCAATCCCAGACGCATTCAGGCCATACTTGTACAGTATCCCTGACATGGTCACTCTGAAGCTGACGACTGGATGCTTATGGGACATCACGATCTCAGATGTAAATGGTAAAGCCTTTTCAGTGGCCCATGACCTAAAGATCGGTTACTTGCTGACCTTCAAGAAGATCTACCCAAAGGTTTACAAGGTGGTCATCTACGACAAAAGTCAAGCCGGGGTTGTCAAGAGGTGCCCTGAGCACCCTGAAGCTTTCAGGAGGATCGTGGAGCAGAGGTGACTTACGTCTTCATGAAAAGTTGTTCTTCTATGTGTGCGTGGCCGATGAATTAACTAGAACATTTCCGTGCATTGTTCTGAATTATCGTTGATCAACACTTGTGTCTGTGTTTCTGTTTATGTGGTATCCTCACCTCTCTCCAAGACGTGAGTGACCCTATCAGCAACGCTGCAGACAACCAAACACATGGCTTGCTTGTGTTCATAGACGCACGCAGGAAATCAAACAGGCACATTTCTTTACTTCAAAAAAATAGGCACATTTTTGTTTTTCGTGGATGCAAACAAAAAAAGGCATGCAGTCTACCAAATAGGCTGACATTCATGGCCCAAGGCATGTATAAGGCTGGCAGTGCCACCCACATTTGCCACAAAGTGTCTCATCATGTCTTGGCATAGCAATGTTATACTTAGATCTATCAACTTGGTAGGAACATATTGTTGAATAACAAGTTGATGAAGGTGTATAGCCCATGCAATGTTGGCATGGGCCCACATTTGCCACAAAGTGCCTCATCATATCTTGCCATAGCAGTGTTATACTTAGATCTATCAACTTGGTGGGAACACGTTGTCCTAACAATGACTCATACAACCACAAGTTGATGAAGGGGTTTTGTAGATAGATAATATGAGCTAGATCCCATGCAAAGTTGGTATGGGCCCACATCTGCTACATGTGTGTGTCAGTTCTTTGCATAGCACTATCAAACATAGATGTTGCAACTAGCTAGTTGGGATCATGTTGGCCAAGTGTTGAGTCACCTCACACAACCACTAAATGATAGTGTTTCTAGCCAACCAAGAGAGGTTTATAGCCAATGCAATGTTGGAATGGGCCCACATGTAACAAAAAGTGTCATCTTGTCTTGGGATAGCAGTGGTATACTTAGATCTATCAAGAAGGTAGGTTCATGTTCTCCAAGGGATGACTCATACAACCACAAGTTGGTAAAGGTGTTTCTAGCTAGCCTAGAGAGGTCTAGATCCAATGCAATGTTGGCATGGGACCACATGTAACACAAAGTGTCTCATCATGCATGTCTTGGCATGGAAGTGTTATACTAAGACCTATCAACTTGGTAGTAACATGTTGGCAAGTGTTCTAGACAGCCTAGAGAGGTCTAGATCCCATGCAATGTTGGCATGTGCCCACATGTAACACAAAGTGTCTCATCATGTCTTGGCATCACAAAAATATACTTACATCTATCAAGTAGAGGTGGGATCATGTTGTCCAAGTGATGACACATACAACCACAAGTTGTTCATGGTGTTTATAGCCAGCCTAGAGAGGTCTAGATCCCATGCAATGTTGGCATGGTCCCACATGTAACACAAAGTGTCTCATCATGTCTTGGCATAACAGTGTTTTACTAAGACCTATCAACTTGTTAGGAACATGTTGGCCAAGTGTTGACTCATAGAACCACAAGTTGATGAAGGTGTTTCTAGACAACCTAGAGAGGTCTAGGTCCCATGCAATGTTGGCATGGGCCTACATGTAACACAAGTATGTGTCATGGCTTGACATAGCACTTTCATACTTAGATGTAGCAACTAGGTGGGATCATGTTTTGCCAAGTGTTGACTCACAAAACCACTAAGTTGATGATGGTGTTTCTAGCCAACCAAGAGAGGTTTATAGCCCATGCAATGTTGGCATAGGCCCACATTTTCCACAAAGTGTTATACTTAGATCTATCAACTAGGTAGGATTATGTTGTCCAAGTGATGACTCATACAACCACACGTTGATGAAGGTGTTTCTAGACAGCTAAGATAGGTCTAGATCCCATGAAATGTTGGCATGGGCCCACATCTACCACATGTGTATCTCATGGCTTTGCATAGCACTCTCAAACTTAGATGTGGCAACTAGATAGTTGGGATCATGTTTTTACAACTGTTGACTCACCTCACACAACCACTAAGACATCATGAGACACCTTCATGTGACAACTAGCTAGTTGGGATCATGTTTTGTCCAAGTGATGACTCATACAACCACAAGTTGATGAAGGTGTTTCTAGACAGCTAAGATAGTTCTACATCCCATGAAATGTTGCCATGGTCCCACATCTGTCACAAAGTGTCTCATCATGTCTTGGCATAGCACTCTCAAACTTAGATGTAGCAACTAGTTAGTTGGGATCACATTTAGCCAAGTGTTGACTCACCTCACACAACCACCAAGTTGAATATCGTGTTTCTAGCAAACCAAGAGATTTTTATAGCCCATGCAATGTTGGCATGGGCCCACATTTTCCACAAACTGTCTCGTGGTGTCTTTGCATAGAAGTGTTATACTTAGATCTGCCAACTAGGTAGGATTATGTTGTCCAAGTGATGACTCATACAACCACAAGTTGATGAAGGTGTTTCTCGAAAGCTAAGATAGGTCTGGATCACATGAAATGTTAGCATGGGCCCACATCTGCCACAAAGTGTCTCATCATGACTTTGCATCGGACTCTGAAACTTAGATGTAGCAACTAGCTAGTCGGGATCATGTTTTCCCAAGTGCTCACTCACAAAACCACTAAGTTGATGATGGTGTTTCTAGCCAACCAAGAGAGGTTTATAGAACATGCAATGTGGCATGGGCCCACATTTTCCACAAAGTGTCTCATGATGTCTTTGCATAATAGTGTTATACTTAGATCTACCAACTAGGTAGGATTATGTTGTCCAAGTGATGACTCATATAACCACGAGTTGATGAAGGTGTTTCTAGATGGCTAAGATAGGTCTAGATCCCATGAAATGTTGGCATGGGCCCACATCTGCCACAAAGTGTCTCATTATGTCTTGGCATAGCACTCCCAAACTTAGATGTAGCAACTAGCTAGTTGGGGTCATGATTTTCCAAATATTGACTCACCTGACACAACCACTAAGTTGATGATGGTGTTTCTAGACAACCAAGAAAGGTTTATGGCCCATGCAATGTTGGCATGGGCCCACATTTTCCACAAACTATCTGATGGTGTCTTTGCATAGAAGTGTTATACTTAGATCTACCAACTAGGTAGGATTATGTTGTCCAAGTGATGACTCATACAACCACAAGTTGATGAAGGTGTTTCTAGAAACCTAAGATAGGTGTAGATCCCATGAAATGTTCGCATGGGCCCACATCTGCCACAAAGTGTCTCATCACGGCTTTGCATAGCACTCTCAAACCTAGATGTAGATACTAGCTAGTTGGGATCATGTTTTGCCAGGTGTGTTGGCTCACACAACCACTAATTTGATGATGGTGTTTTAGCCAACCAAGAGAGGTTTATAGCCCTAGCAATGTTGGTATGGCCCCACATTTTCCACAAAGTGTCTCATGATGTCTTTGCATAGAAGTGTTATACTTAGATCTATCAACTAGGTAGGATCATGTTGTCCAAGTGATGACTCATACAACCACAAGTTTGTGAAGGGGTTCTGTAGACAGATAATATGAGCTATATCCCATGCAATGTTGGCATGGGCCCAATCTGCCACAAGTGTGTCTGATCATTGCTTTGCATAGCACTCTCAAACTTAGATGTAGCAACTAGCTAGTTGGGATCATGTTTTTCCAAGTGTTGACTCACCTCATAGAACCACTAAATTGATGAAGGAGTTTCTAGCCAACCAAGATAGGTCTATATCTCATGCAATGTTGGCATGGACCCACATTTACCACACATGGTGTCTCATCATGTCTTTGCATAGAAGTGTTATACTTAGATATATCAAATAGGTACGATCATGTTGTTCAAGTGATGACTCATACAACCACAAGTTATTGAAGGGGTTCTGTAGACAGATAATATGAGCTTGATCCCATGAAATGTTGGCATGGGGCCACATATGCCACATGTGTGACTCATCATGGCTTGGCATAGCACTCACAAACCTAGATGTAGCAACTAACTAGTTGGGATCATGTTTTTCCAAGTGTTGAGTCACAAAACCACTAAGTTGATGATGGTGTTTCTAGCCAACCAAGAGAGGTTTATATCACCATGCAATGTTGGAATGGGCCCACAATTGCCAAAAAGTGAGTCATTATGTCTTTGCATAGCAGTGTTATACTTAGACCTACGAACTAGGTAGAATTATGTTGTCCAAGTGATGACTCATACAACCACAAGTTAATGAAGGTGTTTCTAGATAGCTAAGATAGGTCTAGATCCCACGAAATACTAGCATGGGCCCACATCTGCCATATGTGTGTCTCATCATGGCTTTGCATAGCACTCTCAAACCTAGATGTAGCAACTGCTAGTTGGGATCATGTTTTGCCAAGTGTTGACTCACACAACCACTAAGTTGATGATGGTGTTTCTAGCCACCCAAGAGAGGTTTATAGCACATGCAATGTTGGCATGGTCCCACATTTTCCATGAAGTGTCTTATGTTGTCATGGCATAGTAGTGTTATATTTAGATCTATCAACTATCTAGGATCATGTTGTCCAAGTGATGAATCATACAACCACAATATGATGAAGGGGTTCTGTATACAAATAATATGAGCTAGATCCCATGAAATGCTGCCATGGTCCCACATCTGCCATAGGTGTGTCTCATCATGGCATTGGATGGCACTCTCAAACCTAGATGTAGCAACTAGCTAGTTGGGATAATGTTTTGCCAGGTGTTCACTCACACAACCACTAAGTTGATGATGGTGTTTCTAGCCAACCAAGAGAGGTTTATTACACCATGCAATGTTGGAATGGGCCCACAATTGCCAAAAATTGTCTCATCATGTCTTTGCATAGCATTGTTATACTTAGATCTACCAACTAGGTAGGATTATGTTGTCCAAGTGATGACTCATACAACCACAAGTTGATGAAGGTGTTTCTATACAGCTATAATATGAGCTAGATCCCATGAAATGCTGGCACGGGCCCATATCTGCCACAGGTGTGTCTCATCATGGCTTTGCATAGCACTCTCAAACTTACATGTAGCAACTAGCTAGTTGGGATCATGTTTTGCCAAGTGTTGACTCACCTCATAGAACCACTAAATTGATGAAGGAGTTTCTAGCCAACCAAGATAGGTCTATATCTCATGCAATGTTGGCATGGACCCACATTTACCACACATGGTGTCTCATCATGTCTTTGCATAGAAGTGTTATACTTAGATATATTAAATAGGTACGATCATGTTGTTCAAGTGATGACTCATACAACCACAAGTTATTGAAGGGGTTCTATAGACAGATAATATGAGCTTGATCCCATGAAATATTGGCATGGGCCCACATATGCCACATGTGTGACTCATCATGGCTTGGCATAGCACTCACAAACCTAGATGTAGCAACTAACTAGTTGGGATCATGTTTTTCCAAGTGTTGAGTCACAAAACCACTAAGTTGATGATGGTGTTTCTAGCCAACCAAGAGAGGTTTATATCACCATGCAATGTTGGAATGGGCCCACAATTGCCAAAAAGTGAGTCATTATGTCTTTGCATAGCAGTGTTATACTTAGACCTACGAACTAGGTAGGATTATGTTGTCCAAGTGATGACTCATACAACGACAAGTTGATGAAGGTGTTTCTAGATAGCTAAGATAGGTCTAGATCCCATGAAATACTAGCATGGGCCCACATCTGCCACATGTGTGTCTCATCATGGCTTTGCATAGCACTCTCAAACCTAGATGTAGCAACTGCTAGTTGGGATCATGTTTTGCCAAGTGTTGACTCACACAACCACTAAATTGATGATGGTGTTTCTAGCCACCCAAGAGAGGTTTATAGCACATGCAATGTTGGCATGGTCCCACATTTTCCATGAAGTGTCTTATGTTGTCATGGCATAGTAGTGTTATATTTAGATCTATCAACTATCTAGGATCATGTTGTCCAAGTGATGAATCATACAACCACAATATGATGAAGGGGTTCTGTAGACAAATAATATGAGCTAGATCCCATGAAATGCTGGCATGGTCCCACATCTGCCACAGGTATGTCTCATCATGGCATTGGATGGCACTCTCAAACCTAGATGTAGCAACTAGCTAGTTGGGATAATGTTTTGCCACGTGTTCACTCACACAACCACTAAGTTGATGATGGTGTTTCTAGCCAACCAAGAGAGGTTTATTACACCATGCAATGTTGGAATGGGCCCACAATTGCCAAAAATTGTCTCATCATGTCTTTGCATAGCATTGTTATACTTAGATCTACCAACTAGGTAGGATTATGTTGTCCAAGTGATGACTCATACAACCACAATTGATGAAGGTGTTTCTAAACAGCTATAATATGAGCTAGATCCCATGAAATGCTGGCATGGGCCCATATCTGCCACAGGTGTGTCTCATCATGGCTTTGCATAGAATCTCAAACCTAGATGTAGCCACACAACCACTAAGTTGATGATGGTGTTTCTAGACAACCAAGATAGGTTTATATCACCATGCAATGTTGGAATGGGCCCACAAATGCCAAAAAGTGACTCATCATGTCTTTGCATAGCAGTGTTATACTTAGATCTACCAACTAGGTAGGATTATGTTGTCCAAGTGATGACTCATACAACCACAAGTTGATGAAGGTGTTTTTCTAGATAGCTAAGATAGTAAAGATCCGATGCAATGTTGGCATGGGCCCAATCTGCCACAAGTGTGTCTGATCATTGCTTTGCATAGCACTCTCAAACTTAGATGTAGCAACTAGCTAGTTGGGATCATATTTTGCCAAGTGTTGACTCACCTCATAGAACCACTAAATTGATGAAGGAGTTTCTAGCCAACCAAGATAGGTCTATATCTCATGCAATGTTGGCATGGACCCACATTTACCACACATGGTGTCTCATCATGTCTTTGCATAGAAGTGTTATACTTAGATATATCAAATAGATACGATCATGTTGTTCAAGTGATGACTCGTACAACCACAAGTTATTGAAGGGGTTCTGTAGACAGATAATATGAGCTTGATCCCATGAAATGTTGGCATGGGCCCACATATTCCACATGTGTGACTCATCATGGCTTCGCATAGCACTCACAAACCTAGATGTAGCAACTAACTAGTTGGGACCATGTTTTTCCAAGTGTTGAGTCACAAAACCACTAAGTTGATGATGGTGTTTCTAGCCAACCAAGAGAGGTTTATATCACCATGCAATGTTGGAATGGGCCCACAATTGCCAAAAAGTGAGTCATTATGTCTTTGCATAGCAGTGTTATACTTAGACCTACGAACTAGGTAGGATTATGTTGTCCAAGTGATGACTCATACAACCACAAGTAGATGAAGGTGTTTCTAGATAGCTAAGATAGGTCTAGATCCCATGAAATACTAGCATGGGCCCACATCTGCCACATGTGTGTCTCATCATGGCTTTGCATAGCACTCTCAAACCTAGATGTATCAAGTGCTAGTTGGGATCATGTTTTGCCAAGTGTTGACTCACACAACCACTAAGTTGATGATGGTGTTTCTAGCCACCCAAGAGAGGTTTATAGCACATGCAATGTTGGCATGGTCCCACATTTTCCATGAAGTGTCTTATGTTGTCATGGCATAGTAGTGTTATATTTAGATCTATCAACTATCTAGGATCATGTTGTCCAAGTGATGAATCATACAACCACAATATGATGAAGGGGTTATGTAGACAAATAATATGAGCTAGATCCCATGAAATGCTGGCATGGTCCCACATCTGCCACAGGTATGTCTCATCATGGCATTGGATGGCACTCTCAAACCTAGATGTAGCAACTAGCTAGTTGGGATAATGTTTTGCCAGGTGTTCACTCACACAACCACTAAGTTGATGATGGTGTTTCTAGCCAACCAAGAGAGGTTTATTACACCATGCAATGTTGGAATGGGCCCACAATTGCCAAAAATTGTCTCATCATGTCTTTGCATAGCATTGTTATACTTAGATCTACCAACTAGGTAGGATTATGTTGTCCAAGTGATGACTCATACAACCACAATTGATGAAGGTGTTTCTAAACAGCTATAATATGAGCTAGATCCCATGAAATGCTGGCATGGGCCCATATCTGCCACAGGTGTGTCTCATCATGGCTTTGCATAGAACTCTCAAACCTAGATGTAGCCACACAACCACTAAGTTGATGATGGTGTTTCTAGCCACCCAAGAGAGGTTTATAGCACATGCAATGTTGGCATGGTCCCACATTTTCCATGAAGTGTCTTATGTTGTCATGGCATAGTAGTGTTATACTTAGATCTACCAACTAGGTAGGATTATGTTGTCCAAGTGATGAATCATACAACCACAAGTTGATGAAGGTCTTTTTCTAGATAGCTAAGATAGTAAAGATCCGATGCAATGTTGGCATGGGCCCAATCTGCCACAAGTGTGTCTGATCATTGCTTTGCATAGCACTCTCAAACTTAGATGTAGCAACTAGCTAGTTGGGATCATATTTTGCCAAGTGTTGACTCACCTCATAGAACCACTAAATTGATGAAGGAGTTTCTAGCCAACCAAGATAGGTCTATATCTCATGCAATGTTGGCATGGACCCACATTTACCACACATGGTGTCTCATCATGTCTTTGCATAGAAGTGTTATACTTAGATATATCAAATAGATACGATCATGTTGTTCAAGTGATGACTCGTACAACCACAAGTTATTGAAGGGGTTCTGTAGACAGATAATATGAGCTTGATCCCATGAAATGTTGGCATGGGCCCACATATCCCACATGTGTGACTCATCATGGCTTCGCATAGCACTCACAAACCTAGATGTAGCAACTAACTAGTTGGGACCATGTTTTTCCAAGTGTTGAGTCACAAAACCACTAAGTTGATGATGGTGTTTCTAGCCAACCAAGAGAGGTTTATATCACCATGCAATGTTGGAATGGGCCCACAATTGCCAAAAAGTGAGTCATTATGTCTTTGCATAGCAGTGTTATACTTAGACCTACGAACTAGGTAGGATTATGTTGTCCAAGTGATGACTCATACAACCACAAGTAGATGAAGGTGTTTCTAGATAGCTAAGATAGGTCTAGATCCCATGAAATACTAGCATGGGCCCACATCTGCCACATGTGTGTCTCATCATGGCTTTGCATAGCACTCTCAAACCTAGATGTATCAAGTGCTAGTTGGGATCATGTTTTGCCAAGTGTTGACTCACACAACCACTAAGTTGATGATGGTGTTTCTAGCCACCCAAGAGAGGTTTATAGCACATGCAATGTTGGCATGGTCCCACATTTTCCATGAAGTGTCTTATGTTGTCATGGCATAGTAGTGTTATATTTAGATCTATCAACTATCTAGGATCATGTTGTCCAAGTGATGAATCATACAACCACAATATGATGAAGGGGTTATGTAGACAAATAATATGAGCTAGATCCCATGAAATGCTGGCATGGTCCCACATCTGCCACAGGTATGTCTCATCATGGCATTGGATGGCACTCTCAAACCTAGATGTAGCAACTAGCTAGTTGGGATAATGTTTTGCCAGGTGTTCACTCACACAACCACTAAGTTGATGATGGTGTTTCTAGCCAACCAAGCGAGGTTTATTACACCATGCAATGTTGGAATGGGCCCACAATTGCCAAAAATTGTCTCATCATGTCTTTGCATAGCATTGTTATACTTAGATCTACCAACTAGGTAGGATTATGTTGTCCAAGTGATGACTCATACAACCACAATTGATGAAGGTGTTTCTAAACAGCTATAATATGAGCTAGATCCCATGAAATGCTGGCATGGGCCCATATCTGCCACAGGTGTGTCTCATCATGGCTTTGCATAGAACTCTCAAACCTAGATGTAGCCACACAACCACTAAGTTGATGATGGTGTTTCTAGACAACCAAGATAGGTTTATATCACCATGCAATGTTGGAATGGGCCCACAAATGCCAAAAAGTGACTCATCATGTCTTTGCATAGCAGTGTTATACTTAGATCTACCAACTAGGTAGGATTATGTTGTCCAAGTGATGACTCATACAACCACAAGTTGATGAAGGTCTTTTTCTAGATAGCTAAGATAGTAAAGATCCGATGCAATGTTGGCATGGGCCCAATCTGCCACAAGTGTGTCTGATCATGGCTTTGCATAGCATTCTCAAACTTAGATGTAGCAACTTGCTAGTTGGGATCATGATTTGCCAAGTGTTGACTCACCTCATAGAACCACTACGTTGATGAAGGAGTTTCTAGCCAACCAAGATAGGTCTATATCTCATGCAATGTTGGCATGGACCCACATTTACCACACATGGTGTCTCATCATGTCTTTGCATAGAAGTATTATACTTAGATATATCAAATAGGTACGATCATGTTGTCCAAGCGATGACTCATACAACCACAAGTTATTGAAGGGGTTCTGTAGACAGATAATATGAGCTTGATTCCATGAAATGTTGGCATGGGCCCACATATGCACATGTGTGACTCATCATGGCTTGGAATAGCACTCGCAAACCTAGATGTAGCAACTAACTAGTTGGGATCATGTTTTTCCAAGTGTTGAGTCACAAAACCACTAAGTTGATGATGGTGTTTCTAGCCAACCAAGAGAGGTTTATATCACCATGCAATGTTGGAATGGGCCCACAATTGCCAAAAAGTGAGTCATTATGTCTTTGCATAGCAGTGTTATACTTAGGCCTACGAACTAGGTAGGATTATGTTGTCCAAGTGAATACTCATACAACCACAAGTTGATGAAGGTGTTTCTAGATAGCTAAGACAGGTCTAGATCCCATGAAATACTAGCATGGGCCCACATCTGCCACATGTGTGTCTCATCATGGCTTTGCATAGCACTCTCAAACCTAGATGTAGCAACTGGCTAGTTGGGATCATGTTTTGCCAAGTGTTGACTCACACAACCACTAAGTTGATGATGGTGTTTCTAGCCACCCAAGAGAGGTTTATAGCACATGCAATGTTGGCATGGTCCTACATTTTCCATGAAGTGTCTTATGTTGTCATTGCATAGTAGTGTTATACTTAGATATATCAACTATGTAGGATCATGTTTTCCAAGTGATGACTCATACAACCACAAGATGATGAAGGGGTTCTGTAGACAAATAATATGAGCTAGATCCCATGAAATGCTGGCATGGTCCCACATCTGCCACAGGTGTGTCTCATCATGGCATTGGATAGCACTCTCAAACCTAGATGTAGCAACTAGCTAGTTGGGATAATGTTTTGCCAGGTGTTCACTCACACAACCACTAAGTTGATGATGGTGTTTCTAGCCAACCAAGAGAGGTTTATTACACCATGCAATGTTGGAATGGGCCCATAATTGCCAAAAATTGTCTGATCATGTCTTTGCATAGCATTGTTATACTTAGATCTACCAACTAGGTAGGATTATGTTGTCCAAGTGATGACTCATACAACCACAAGTTGATGAAGGTGTTTCTATACAGCTATAATATGAGCTAGATCCCATGAAATGCTGGCATGGGCCCATATCTGCCACAGGTGTGTCTCATCATGGCTTTGCATAGAACTCTCAAACCTAGATGTACCAACTAGCTAGTTGGGATCATGTTTTGCCAGGTGTTGACTGACACAACCACTAAGTTGATGATGGTGTTTCTAGACAACCAAGATAGGTTTATATCACCATGCAATGTTGGAATGGGCCTACAAATGCCAAACAGTGACTCATCATGTCTTTGCATAGTAGTGTTATACTTAGATCTACCAACTAGGTAGGATTATGTTGTCCAAGTGATGACTCATACAACCACAAGTTGATGAAGGTGTGTTTCTAGATAGCTAAGATAGTAAAGATCCGATGCAATGTTGGCATGGGCCCAAATCTGCCACAAGTGTGTCTGATCATGGCTTTGCATAGCACTCTCATATTTAGATGTAGCAACTAGCTAATTGGGATCATGTTTTGCAAGGTGTTGACTCAGACAACCACTAAGTTTATGATGGTGTTTCTAGCCAACTAAGAGAGGTTTATATCACCATGCAATGTTGGAATGGGCGCACAATTGCCAAAAAGTGACTCATCATGTCTTTGCATAGCAGTGTTATACTTAGATCTACCAACTAGGTAGGATTATGTTGTCCAAGTGATTACTCATACAACCACAAGTTGATGAATGTGTTTTTCTAGACAGCTAAGATCGGTAAAGATCCCATGCAATGTTGGCATGGGCCCACCTCTGCCACATGTGTTTGTCATGATTTTGCATAGCACTCTCAAACTCAAATGTAACAACTAGGTGGGATCATGTTGGCCAAGTGGTCTAGTAGCAAGATGGTGAAGTAGATGGTGTTATTGGGTGCACAAATGACCACTCTTGTGAATGTGATATGCAAGTTTGAACCACATTATTTCCAAGTCAAAATTTAGGTCAAACTGGTCATATTTTAGAAAAAAATGAGCTACGGCTACATGATTGGCACCTCCCTTATGTTTTCAAAATTCATGCTAAGGTGCACAAGATGACGTTTCATCATGGATATGGTGCTAGGTCAGCATGATTCATCCATATTCGGTGATTGCACCCTCGCGGTTTTGACCTAACTTTGAAAGGGGCACTAGAAATTTTTAAAAAAAAGATAGTGAAACTTTCACCATGTCTCTTAGGTTTAGGATGTGAGCATGTGTAAAAAAATTCATATTGTTTCGTGAAGGTCAGAAAAATGACATTGTTAGGAAAAGTGGCTCAAGTTAGACTAAACGTTCCGTTTCTAAGTTTGCTATTTTTTGACCATCACCAAATTAATCCAAAGTTTTTCAGCATGCTATCAGAAAGGTACATATGCAGAATATGTAATTGGTTTCAAAAAAACTAAAGTTCAAAATTTTGGCAAATATTAGTTATTTTTGAATTAAATTGAAAGGAAATACAAGTCTGCCATTTCCCTTTGTAGAAACCCGGTGTACCACGATCGAAGCAAACATATCGAGGTGCGCTACCACTACATGATCAGGCATTGTGTACGTTGATGAGCAGAAGATCTGTCATCGTCGACTTCACCGGGACTGTCGAGCAACTTGACTGCTGTCAGCTTTCAGTTTAGGTGTTATTTCTGTCAGTTTCGTTAGAGTAGGAGTTAGTCGTTGCTCAGGTGTTTCAGTCAGAGTTTCCTCGAGGTCGTGTAATAGATTCTGATAGCCATCTCGCAGGTTGCGTAAGATTTTGTGGCCATGTCGCAAGCACCAAGGGGAGGACGCAGCGGCCGCGGCGACGACGGCAGCCCTCCACCGGCAGTAGGAGCACCTCTACCTGGCGCGTCCAGGGGGCGCAGTGGCACCCCTCCTCCGCCAAGGACATCGGCAACCCCTCCACCCGAAGAGCGACAACGCTCGCTGAGCCGTGGGCTGTCCATGGCACGAGGTGCCCTAGTACGTGGGCTGCCACTGATCGAGCATGCGGAGAAACTGTGTGAGGCATGCCTTGCCAGCAAGCAACAGCGCACGCCGTTCCCGCAGAAGTCCAGGTACAGAGCAGGCGATCCACTTGCGATTTGGTGCACGGTGATCTGTGCGGGCCCATCGCACTTGCCACACTGGGAGGCCGCCGTTATTTCTTGTTGTTGGTCGATGACTATAGCAGGTATATGTGGGATGTGCTCCTGGCCACGAAGGACGAGGCCGCTACAGCGCTCGTGTGCTTCCAAGCCATAACGGAGTCGGAGAGTGGGCGCAAGCTCCGTGTGCTGCGCACGGACCGTGGTGGCGAGTTCACGCCAGCCACGTTCGCCGCGCACTGCACTGACACCGGCATCAAGCGCCACCTCACGGTGCCGTACTCACCCCACCAGAACAGGGTGGTCTATTCGTCGCAACTAAACGGTAGCCGCGACGGCCAGGATCATGCTGAAGGCGAAAGGCATGCCAAACTTCTTCTGGGGCGAAGGGCTAGCCAAACTTCTTCTGGGGCGAAGGGCTACCGCCTCTATGATCCCGTTCCCAAGCGAGTGCACGTCTCGTGGGACCTGGTCTTTGACGAGGACGCGAGCTAGGACACCCCCATGAGCACGGCATTCACAGTGGACTTCTTCATGCACTCAGCTCCGGTCAACACCGGTGGACCAAGGTGCACCCGGTGTCTCCATCAACGCCAGCTCCGGCAGCACGCACGACGCCGGAGCCAACTTTCTCACCATCACGCGGTCTACGCTAGGGTGCAGGTCAAGAGCAGCATGCCAGGGAAAATAGCTCTCCCGTCTGCTCACTGATCTTACCAGAGAAGAGGTGGCTCTGGTGACATTAAAGGTGGACACGATACGTCCAAAACGTATCTACTTTCCCGAACACATTTGCTATTGTTTTTTCTCTAAACTTGTGTGATTTGGATGCAACTAACACGGACTGACACTATTTTTAGCAGAATTACCTTGGTGTCTAGTTTTTGTGCAGAAAATCAACTATCAGGAAAAATCCTGGAAAATATGCCAAAAATCCTATTTCACCAAAAGACTCACGAAGCCAGAATACGAGATGGAGTGGGGCTCGGGCCTGGCCACACCACCTGGCCTCGGTCTCCCTCTTCGCCTATAAGTTGCCTTCCGACCTAAAATCACAGGGGGGGTTCGACGTTTTTCCAAAAAGAGTTCCTCTGCATCGCCACCACTAGATTCTGTGATTTGGAACTAGAAACTCTGTTCTGGCACCCTGCCGGGACGGGGAATTGGAGGATATCATCACCATCATCATCACCATCGCTTCTCCATCGACCATCCATGTTTCCCCCATCTATGAGTGAGTAATCGCCCGTTGTAGGCTATGGGGATGGTAGGGATTGGATGAGATCGTTCATGTAATGGCATCAGATTGTTAGGGCATGGTGCCTAGTACCTTCTATTAGTGCTTTTTGACTTTGTTGCGACTTGTTATGCTTAATGCTTGTCACTAGGGCCCGAGTGCCATGATTTCAGATCTGAACATGTTATTGATTCATTATGATAGTACTATTTTGGTCTTACCTGCAACTTGTATGCACACGTTGTTGTCTGGAACCAAAGGCCTCGAAGTGACAGAAATTGGGATAACTGGAGGGAATGGCTTTGATGTGAGGATCACATGTGTTCACGGAGTGTTAATGCTTTGCTTCGGTGCTCTATTAAAAGGAGCACCTTAATTGCCAGTAGTTCCCTTGAGGCCCCGCTGCAAACAGGCTGGCAGGACAAAAGATGTTGTGCAAGTTCTCATTGCGAGCACATATGACTATATATGGAACACATGCCTATGATTATCTAGTACTTGGATGCTTTATATTATTTATCTGTAGTTGCCCTATGTTCTGATTGCCATGTGAATTGTCTTGTCTATGCAACGCCCGTCCATCCATCCCTGTGCCTACCGTGCTTTAATCCTACTGTTTACTGCAATTGATACTACTGTCATTACTTTTACTACTGCTATTATTTTTCTATTGCTACTACAAAACGGTTGCTACTGATAAACTGCTGTGAGCAAGATTGTTTCCAGGTGCAGCTGAATTGACAACTCAGTTGTTAAGGCTTATAAATATTCTTTGGCTCCCCTTGTGTCGAATCAATAAATTGGGTTTCACTTCCCTCTGAAATACCGCGATCCACCCCCTATACTTGTGGGTCATCAAGACTATTTTCTGGCGCCGTTGCCGGGGAGCATAGCTTTATTTATCAAGTCCACTTGGAATCATTATTGTTCGCTACCATCCATCCATCATGGGTAAGTCTCGTGATGGCAAGGTTCCTATTTTACCATCCACTACAAGAAGAGTTATGGTTCTGAACACCTCTATTGCTCTTGATTCACCGTCTGTTATGAGTAAGTTCCTTACACCACCACATACACATGCTACATACTCCGCTACTACTACTGAATCTGAAACTTCTGATACTTATGATGCTGCTTCTATTGTGCTTGATAAGAGTGGTTCATTAGGTCCTTTCCGAGATGCTACGATTGCTAAAAATATAGCTGGAAATACCGAAACTCCTAATGAAGACACTACTACACCCGTTAGTTCACCTGAGTCTAGAGAGAGCAATGATATTAAAGACGGTTATATTGAAATGACCGATGAATTTATTAAAGAATGTCAAAACACCCATGATAGGAGTGCTGCTAAGAGTCTCCTTGAGAGGTGTACAATTAAACCCAAATTGTCTCCTAATGTTAAGTTTGCTGCTTCTCACATAAACATTAAAGATAAAGATTATGATTTCTCTCTTGATCTATCTTACATAGCTATTGTTGATAAAGAACCTTTTTGTGGGACTAAGAATGAAAGTGCGGTAGCACATATGATTGAGCTTTCTACCATGAGTGGCCTGTTTTCTGATGATATTAAGATGCGTACGTACTTTGTTGCTAAGATTTTTCCCCTTTTCACTAAAAGGAGAAGATAAAACTTGGTTTAGTAATTTACCTCCTGGATCTATTGATAGCCCTGATTGCTTGATTAGTACTTTCCTGCAGAAATATTTTCCTCCTAGTGCTAGACATGCTATTTTGCAGGAACTTTTTGATTTCAAACAAGGAGAAAAATAGATATTGCCCGAATCATGGGCAAGGTTTTGTGCTTTGATTCATGCACAGGTTGGATGTCCATTACCTAAGAATGAGCTTCTTGATATATTTTATAATGGACTAACTGAAGAATCTAGGACATACCTGGATAGTTGTGCTGATTGTGTTTTCAGGAATAGGACTCCCAAGGAAGCTGAGGAATTAATGGCTAAAATAAGCAAGAATTGTGAATATTGGACTCCTCCTGAACCAGCTATACCTGAAATAATGATACCTGAACCAGCTATACCGGCGCCTATACCATCATCTAAGAAGATGGGAGTTATTGAATTGAATGATGAAGTGATGAAGGAAGCTAAAAAATGTCTTAAGGAGAAGGGAATTAAAGCTGCAGATGTCAAGAATTTACCTCCTATAGAAGAATTATGTAAGCCAATTCCCCATTCATCCACTATTGAGGTACACTCTCTCCAACACTTTGATGAAGGTGATATCCCTTACTCTAAACCTCCCGATCAAATGCTTAGAAGAATTCGATATTTTTATTGTTAAGCAAGATAATTTTAATAAAAGGGTGCAAAATCATCTAATGGAAAATCTAGAGCTATTGAAGGATATTGTGGAAAGAACCTCTAATGATGTTAAAATGCTTGTTAAACATTTTCAAATGGTTCAAACTCAAATAGAACAACTTATTAAAGTGCAAAAAGACTTGCTAGTTAATGCTGCTAAAGAAAAACATGCTTATGAAATTAGAACTAGAAGTGGTGCTGCTACCCAGGATCCTCTATATCCTGAGGGGCATCCCAAAAGAATTGAGCAGGATTCTCAACAAGCTGAAAATAGTGGTACTACTCGTAAGAAAAGGAAAAAGAAGCATAAAACTATTGTAGAACCCTCTGAGCCTGCTAAAGATCCTAATAGTATATCTATCTCTGATGCTGAAACTGAAAGTGGTAATGAAGAAAATGATGTTCCTGATAAAGAAAAAGTTGAAGAAGAACTTGAAAAGCACACTAAGAATACTAAATACACTAAAGAAGATTTTATTGCTAAGAAACATGGCAGTGAAAGAGAGCCTTGGGTCCAAAAACCTATGCCTTTCCCTGATAAGAAACACAAGTCAAAGGAATATGAACACTATAATAAGTTTTGTGAGTGGATGAAACCTTTATTCTTGCAAATTCCTTTGACTGATGCTATTAAATTGCCTCCTTATTCAAAGTATATGAAGGATATTGTCTCGAATAAAAGGAAGATCCCTAATGAAGAAATCTCTACTTTGCTTGCTAATTATTACTTTAATGGTAAGGTTCCAAAGAAACTTGGAGACCCAGGGATTCCAACTATTCCTTGCTCTATTAAGAATAGTTATATTAGAACTGCTTTGTGTGATTTGGGGGCAAGAGTTAGTGTCATGCCTTTTTCTCTCTATAAGAGACTTCAACTGGAAAAATTAATACCAACTGATATATCTTTGCAAATGGCTGATAAATCGACTACTATTCCTATTGGTATATGTGAGGATGTAGTTGTTCAAGTGGCTCATAATTGCTTGATATTAACTGATTTTATTGTGCTTGAAATGCCTGAAGATGATAATATGTCTATTATTCTTGGGAGACATTTTCTTAATACTGCAGGAGCTCTTATTAATTGTAATCAAGGAAAGGTGACCTTTAATGTTAATGAAAAAGATCATATTGTCTATTTCCCCAAGAAGATTGATAGGACTTATGGTTTAAACTCAATTGAACATGTTGAAGGCATTCAAGTGGGAGAAATATATTGTCCCATACCACGAGAAAATTTTGAAACTATTATGATTGGGACCATTGCTATCAAAGTTGAGGTAACATAATCATTAGTGGAATACAAAGTTTTGTTTCATATAAAATTGTTTTGGTAACAAGACCTGATCAACCTTGTTAGCAAAAGAATTTCATTGAACAAAACAATGTTTTCACCATGATTGTCTCCGCTTACTTCTATTCTTTCTATTTTAGTTTTTGCTTTCGTTTAGTTTACTTTTTTGTTATTAGTTGCTTTCCTGGGAGAGTGTCTTAGAACTTCTGAAGTTCTAGCCTTGTTTTCTCTTTGCATCATTCCAAAAAAATCTTTTTGTCAGAAAATCATTCTTTTATACCTGAAAATTGCTCAAAAATAAAGTGTCTCGAAACATTCCAGAAAATTCATAATAAATTTTTACGTGAAAAAAGGGGCAGAGGAGTGTTTGGCAGGTACCAGGGGGTGCTCCAGGCAGGCACACCACCTGGTGGCACGGCCAGCCTAGGGGCACGCCTAGCCATGGTGTGGGCCACCCCTGGCCCTCCACTCACTCTCTCACTTGCCCCTTCTCTCTCTCTCTCTCCCGAGAAAACACCAGTTCATTACTCGAAATCGCGTTCTTATTGTTCTTGCCCTCGATTTCGCGATCTCCTTGCTCAGCCCATCTTTGCTGCTGAAATTTGGAGCATTTGTTCTCTGGTATGTGACTCCTCCGCTTGTCCAAGTAGATTTGTGTTTAGTGGTTTATATATTGAGTATTTTGCTGATGTAGGTGACATGTTATGAGAGCTTGTAAGCTTGTTTAATGCTTAGAAATATAGTTTTGATGCATGTTTAGGCCTCTTACAAGTCCCTATGAGTAGTGCCCTTCATTATATATTCACTTTGCAATCACTTGTTTAATAGATGTTTAAATTTCAGAATATCAAACATGAACAACCATACCTTTGGAGAAATATTTGAGAGGGATACACCTAGGGTGTCAAGGCCCTCAATATCAGCCTCTCAGTTTAGGCCATCATACAACGAAGATCTCATTGCACCTCGCATTGGTAATGAAGGAGATGATGGGGATGCTTACCCATCTACTTTTCCTTGTTTTATTTTCTTACAAGCTGCAGGGATTCTTGATGATTTCTTGCTACTGATTCAGAGGGTTGGTTTGACCTCATACATGCAAGATGATAGTGAGCAATACTCTATGCTCACCAAAACTTTTGTTGAGAGCTTAGTTTTTACTAACATGCCCTATCAGTCAACTGTTTCTTTTAGAATTTATAATCTGCCCTTTACCATGCCATTGGAAAATTTTGCAGTATTCTAGGTGTAGGCATGATAGGGACCATGAAGAAGATTCAAGGGCGACCCGCTGATTTGCTGGAGCTCTATCGGGGTGTGAGCAATGACGACGACCGCGTAGCTCAACACGGAAAGATATGAAACATCCAACTCACTACTCTTAGATACTTTGCCTATTATCTTGCTACTATTGTTCTTGGTAGGGACAATACGAGTAATATCTCCTATTATCATTTAGCCTTGCTCGCTGCTGCGCTTAACAATGATACTCGGTACAATCTTGGCTCTCTTATTGCTCGCCGCCTAGCTGCTAGGGGGCCTATTTATGGGGGCATCATCGCTTGACGTATGGTCAATGCATTAGAGCTTTCTGTGGATCCAAATGATACTATACTGGCACCACAAAGGCTTGACCTTGCTGCCATGAAAACACATCACTTCGTCACTACAGATTCTGATATGGACAATCTAGTATACATGATGTTGTTTACTGACGGGGACGAAAGGGAGATTCCTTTTCCGCAGTCTACTTTGTTTAGTGTTCACAGGAGGCCGTGGTCGCGCTCCAAGGAGGAGGTGGACGAGCAGCTCCGCTTGCTGAGTTTCCACAGGCAGCACCAGGAGGATGTGCCCTTCTACGACTACTCTGCGCACTAAGGTGGGGCGTCCACAAGCTCGCACCGGGACGGGGGTACCTCCTCACCGTACTACGGAGGAGCTCCATCCTGGCCAGCTTGGGATTGATACCCACATAGGACAAAAGCCTAAGCTTGGGGGGAGGTACACCGATATCGCACTCAACTCCATATCATTTTGCGTTGGTACTTTGTATATTCATGTTTCGTTCTCTTTTTAGCTTTCGTTCTTTCTTTGCTTTTGCTTTCTAAAGCACAAAAAGACCAAAAATATGTCTGTTGTTTCTCTTTGTTTTCTTCTTCTTCTTTTTGCCTTTGTTTGCTTTTCCCTTTTTGCTTTGTTTGAACTATTCAAAAAACCCAAAAATATTTTGCTTTGCTTGTTCTTCCTTTTTGGT
The DNA here is from genome assembly GCA_910589775.1 of Avena eriantha. Classification (NCBI taxonomy): domain Eukaryota; kingdom Viridiplantae; phylum Streptophyta; class Magnoliopsida; order Poales; family Poaceae; genus Avena; species Avena eriantha. The sequence continues at coordinate 254,628,755 of OU342740.1, forward strand.
TCATGTTTTAAAAATCGAAAACACCAAAAATATTTGTTGTTCTTCTTTGGTTTTGTGAGTTTGTTGCAGGGTTCAGAAGTTCTCAGCGGAATTTGGTTTCATATTATTATTCAAGACACACAAGTGAAGCGCAATACTGAGGATTAATGACAACTTGAGGTATGGTAAGAGGCTGGTAACGAACTCTATTTGTTTTCATTTTGGTACTCATCATTGTGGGCATGTTTAGTCTGTTCATGTAGGGTGTATGTTATTCATGGATGCTTATTAGTTCTTGCTTTCATTTGATTAGTTCCAGCTTGCTAATAGTTTGTAGCATGTCATATGAATGTTTGCTTTCATTACTCTATTCATAACTTGGTATGACACCATGGTATCCTCCTCTGAATGTTTCACTTGAATTGACTTGGAACATGCTCACGCATACATATGACTAAGATAATCATTTAAGCCTCGATGAATTATTTTTCCTTGAGGGTCTTGAATCATGCCATGATTAGTCTTGTTTTGTTGCAAGCATGATTATGACAGTTATTGCGCTCTCGTTTGTCGCTCCCTTACTATTGCTAGCCTCCACTTGCACTGAGTATGCTTTACTCGTGTTTCCAATTCTCCAAAACCAATATGCCAAAAGTGTCCACCATACCTACCTATTAGCATCACTTCATGTTCCGTGCATATTCAATATGCCTTGTTTTCTTCCAAATAAAATGTTTGCTTGTTATGAGAAAGTTAGTTAGTAAAGCTCTCACGAACTTGATGGCACACTTCATTTCTTGTACTTAATAAACCTGAACCATTGTGACTGTCCACGAAAGTTACATGCTTGCAAATTATAGGCTGGGGATTAGTAGAACCATGCTATCATGGGGAATGCTTTCAACACCTGTAAATATATACCCAGTTGATATCATGCTCTTTTGTTTGCGGATGTCGTCAGTGTGAAATAAAAGGGGAGCTTGTAAGTCCATGGATTTATGTATGTGTGTTAGAGAAACGCCTGGGCCGCCGGTTTAATCCATGCCTAATCATGGTGGAAACCTGCAGTGTTACCATAATGAGTATCTATGAAGCATTCTTCTTATAAAAAAAGAGAGATAGCTATTGAGAAAAAAAAGAAAAAAAAGAGATATGAGAAAAGAGGAAAGAGAGAAAAAAGCACCATTTTCCCATGGTAAATAAGAAGATTGCTGAGATACGCATTGTCTGTTTGCCTTGTCATTTTGGTATGGGGATTCTTCTGTATCATCGGGCAAGGGGTACCCCGTTGGCAGTTCTCTATGATACGCACGTATTTACTATGACAAGAACTTACCGGTAACTAAAGTTGAGTAGCATGAGGAGCGGCCCTCGTACTCAAGGGACATGAGATTTCCAGTTTATAGTCTATCAAGCATATAACTCAGACTGGACCTCACTTTCACCTTAACCATATTAAAGATGCTCATGATAGGGGAAATGAGATCTCAAAGCTAATAAGTACCATACTTTCAGCATTTGGAAGCCTTTCAAGCTATTCAAAACCTTTTTCATTTCCTTTTCTAGTCTCTACACATTCTAGGAGCACTTTCTTGAGAGCATAGTTGACATTCTTAGTATAATATGCTTGTCTCTTTACTAGATTAATTGTGTTATGACTTTGATGCTTGTATCTTTGATATCTTTACTTCTAGTCTTCACCTAAACTTCAGAGGTGCCTTGGCATTCACAATCAAAGGCAAGCAAGATACTTGATAGCTCAATGCACGGCGCCCAGAAAAGTGCTGGTGCGTGGTTGATGTAGAGCTCGTTGGGAACCCCAAGAGGAAGGTATGATGAGCACAGCAGCAAGTTTCCCTCAGTTATGAAACCAAGGTTTAATCGAACCAGTAGGAGCAAGTAAACACCCCAAAGGTGTCACTAGCTGAGCTTTGGCAGGGCGCACTACCGGTGCTAGTAGCAACGTGGAGACCTGCACAACACAACCACAGAACTTTGTCCCCAACTTGCGATGAGGTTGTCATTCTCACAGTGTTTTGCGGACAACAAAGGATTAAACATATCGAATGGAAAGAAGTAAAAGTTTGGAGAAAGTAAACACAAAGCAGTAAAAGATTGTACATTGAATGTAAAAGACAAGGACCGGGATCCATAGTTCACTAGATGTGGCTCTCCTTAAGATAGATAACATGCTGGGTGAACAAATTACAGCGGGGCAATTGACAAACATCGAGAAAGCAATACATGCATATACTAATCATCTTGACTCCTTTGAGACTTGATTGGGCATTACAACAGTATACATAGACCGCCATCCAACTGCATCTATGACTAATAATCCACCTTCAGGTTATCATCCGAATCCCCTCCAGTATTAAGTTGCAAGCAACAGATTATTGCTTTATGAACTACGTGTAAAGTAAACAATACGATTGTTCTATGAACAAAGGATTGTTGTTTTCTCCCTAGTCGCAACAGCACATCTAGTACCTTAGATATTTCTGTCACTTCCCTAGATTACCTGAGGCATGAACCCACTATCGAGCATAAATACTAACTCTTGGAGTTGCTAGCATCTACTTGGCCAAGATAGCTACTAACAACAGAAAGCATGCAAGATCACAAATAACAAAGACATGATAGAATCAATAATCTATCTGAAATAGCATATCAATATCCATCGGATCCCCGCAAACACAACATGCAGAATTACAAATAGATGATCTTGATCATGAACGGAGCTCACAAGATCTAGACATGAAAGCACAAAGGAGGAGAACCAGCCATCTAGCTACTACATGGATCCGTAGTCCAAGGATGAACTACTGACGCATCACACCGGAGTCTTGCATGGTGATGAAGAAGGCCTCTAGGGTGAATTCCCCTCTTCGGCAGGGTGCCGGGAAGAGCTTCAGATCCCTCCCGATCTAGTGATGGAGATGACGGCGGCTACAGACTCTTTCGTGGATTTTTGATCAGGGTACTTAGGGTTTACGTCTCGAGGGCATCTTATAGTCGGAAAGGGAGGCCGGGGGGTGCCGGGAGCGGCCACACCACCCCCTGGCGCAGGCCAGGCTTGGCCGCGTGGCCAGGTGGTGTGGTGGCCCCCTGGCCCCTCTCCGTCTCGTATTCTGGCACTTGATGACTTCCGGAAAAATAGGCACTTTGGCTTTTGTCCCATCCAATTCTGAGAATATTCATTTTCTGACTTTCCTGGAACCAAAAACAGCAGAAAACAGGCAGCTGGCACTATGGCTCTTGTTAATAGGTTCGTCCAAGAAATCATATGAAAAGTACTCCAAAGTTGGAATAAAACACAAGAAAGTGGATAAAACCAAGCATAGAACATCAAAAATTATAAATACATTCGCAATGTATCAACATCCCCAAGCTTAACTCCTGCTCGTCCTCGAGTAGGTAAGTGATAAAAAGAAAGAATAATTTTTGAGGTGACATGCACCATCAAAGACTTGATCAAAGTATTTGTAAAATATTCAAAGCTGGGATCATAGTACTTCAATCATAACATGAAAGATAAAGTTCTAGCAATAAGACAAAGAAACTATGATGCAACATGAAAAGGCACAAACTAAAGATTCATGAATAACAATGCCTTGCAAGACGTTTGTTTGTTTTAGATAAAGAAAACATAGCATAATAGTATTGAGCTTGTCCCTCATAGAGTAGCAAATATAAATGCATAGGACACCTTCAAAGTTCATAAGAGTGACTAGATACAAATAGTTTAAAACAAGCAATATCAAAGTATGCATCAATCAACTAGTCTTGGCACAATGCACATAGAACTAAGAATGGCCACTATGCTCTCAAAGTAGGTGCATAAAGATAGAAGGTGGAGACTCCATGTAATGGTGGAAGAAAGGCCTTTGTAAAAGGAAGTAGGGATTCAAGTCTCATAAAGAGCTTCCAAAAATTATGATACTTATAGCTTTCGGCTCTCATTGCCCCTATCATAAGCATATTTAAGGTGATTAAGGTTAAAGTGACACAACTAAGAGGATATGCTTGACAATTTATAAACTGAAATCTCATGCCCCTTACTTACGAAGACCGAACCTCATGCTACTCAACTTTAGTCAAAAGTAAGCTCTTGTCATTGTAAGTACATGTGTATCATTCAGAACTGCCAACGGGGTACCCCTTGCACATGATATGGGAGTTTTCCCATAATCAAAATGACAAGGAAAGCAGACAATGAGCATCTCAGCGATCTTTTTATTTGCTATTTGCATAGGTTTTTATTGAGGATGCTTCATAGAGTGCTCATTATGGTGATGCTGCAAGTTTCCACCATGATTAGGCATGGATTAGGCTAGCGGCCCAGGCGTTTTTCTAACATACATACAAACTCCATGATCTTACAAGTTCCACTTTTATTTCACACCGTCGGGATGCGTAAGCAAAAGAACATGATATCAACGGGGTACAAAGTACACGTGTAATTTTGAAAGCGTTCCCCATGGTACATGGTTATGCTAAATTAAACTTATAAAGCACAATAATATATGCAACAAAGAAGGACCCAATGGTTCAAGTTTATTAGATGCAAAAAAGTAAAGTGTGCCATCAAGTTCTTGAGAGCTTTAATCACTAGTTTTCTCATAACAAGTTTAATTTGGAAGGTAACAAAAGCATGAATATACTTGGAATAGCATAAGCTAGTAGGTAGGTATGGTGGACTCTTTGGAATAACTTGGTTTAGGGAGTTGGATGCATGAGTGGAACTCATACTTTGTTGTGGAGGCTAGCAAAAGACTGGGAGCGACAAACTAAGACAGCAATAATGGCCATAATCATGCAGAGCGACAAAACATCATTGATCAAAGCATAAAGTGATACTAAAAGTTGAAAACTAAAGGATCATAAAGACTATGGTGACTTGAGATAGTCATAACATGGTGTGAGCATGCGCCAAGTCAACCCAAATAAAGCATCAAAGGAGAATACCACAATACTATGCTTTAATATGCTAAAACAACGCATGATTCATCCAAGGCACATTAAGCAATCTCAATTGTCTATAACAATTCATGCTATAGAAAAGAATACTAAGCATAAATCCAAAACAATATCAAGCATGGCATGACAAAGCATAGGCCACAATCAAAAACAAGCTCTTTTTACCACATAAGCATGAACTTTGCTACTCTTTTCCAAACCAAACCAAACTATTTGCAAACCAATGTATGAAAGGGGGGTCCAACCAATTTATTCAGAAAACTAAGCAAACCAAAGCAAACGAAAAACCAAAACGAAAACGAAAAAGAAGACGCTCCAAGAAAAACACAACTTTGCATGAAACAATAAAAATGAAGCGTTTGGAAGAAACCTGGGATTTTTATTGATGAAGGAGGGGATGCCTTGGGCATCCCCAAGCTTTGACGCTTGTACTTCTTGGATATTTCTTGGGGTGACACGCGTGGCATCCCCAAGCTTGAGCTTTAGTTCATCCTTCATCTCATTACTCATTCCTTCCATACAACTGAAATTTTTTCCTTCATACAAAACTTCACACAATCTTTATTAGCAACATTAGTGCACTCAAGATAAATAAGTCTTAAGGTTCAGTTATAACACCAAATAAACTTCCATTAGAACACTAGGTACTGTAGCACTTCCCTCAAAAAGCTCAATTCCCCAAAAGAACTCAAGAAGGAACCAACAAGAAGCAAATGCAGAGATCTATCAAAACAGACCAGCAGGTCAAGACGAATTTTTTCGAAGACCTTCTGTTGCTCAAATAAAAAAGGGTTGCATGAACGGAAGTTAGATAACAACCTGGGTCAGAAGCAAAAAAATTCACGCCTCAAAAAGACGTTCATAGATTTTACACGAATTTTTATGGTGAAGCACATAAATTTGTTTTGGGACAGCAAATTTCTCAATCATTAATTCTCTCTCATTAGAGGTTACTCTTGGCACAAAAAGCAAATAAAAAGGACAAGGAGTGGTTATTACAGAGGTAATAACTTCCAAGACTCATCTAAAACTTTTGGGTTATCTTCCAATAAGTACTTTTCTTTAACACCTTTAAGTTAGGCATAAGCAGCAAGAAAAAGAATCAAGTGTTCTCAAATGAAGAAGCATTAAGACCAAATTTTGTTTTCATAGGAGAAGCAAAATAAATCTTCTCTCTCTACTTAGGGAAGTGTTCTATAACTTTCTTGAGTGGGAGTAGATATTTAATGGTGCCTTCTTTCATATCAATAATGGCACCAACAGTTCTAAGAAAAGATCTTCCCAAAGTAATAGGACAAGAAGCATTGTATTCAACATCCAAAACATAGAAATCAACAGGGACATAAGCATTGTTAACCATAATAAGAACATCATTAAGACTCCCCATGAGTTTCTTTTTAGCATTATCATCAAGTGGGACATTCAAATAACAATCTTCAAGAGGAGGCAAATCAAGCATATCATAAATCCTTCTAGGCATAATAGAAACACTACTATTAAGATGATATAAAGCTTTGAAATCAAAGTCATTCACTTTCATATTAATTATGGGTTCCCAACCATCTTCGTGTTTTATAGGAATAGAAGCTTTATGTTTCATCTTTTATTCTTTAATCTTTATGAGAGCATCAGTAATGTGTTTTGTAAAGGCCATGTTCATAGCACTAGCATTAGGACTTTTAGCAAGCTTTTGTAGGAACTTAATAACTTCAGAGATGTTGCAACCATCAAGATCAAAACCATACTTATCATCTAAAGTGGTAGAACTATTACTAGCCTCAACACTAGTGGTGATAATAGTAGAAACACTAATGTTTCTAGCAATTTCATCTTCTATTTCCCACTTAGCATGTAATTCAGCTAATAGTCTAACATTTTCATCAATTCTTACTTGTATGGCATTAGTAGCTGCAAAGGGATTATCATTAGTTTCAGGTTTAGCAGCCATTTTATTCAAAGAAGATTGAGCTTCAGCCAAAGATGCTATATTTCTTTCAGCATTAGAGAGTTTTTCCTCAATAGTTTTATTGAAAGCAGTTTTTTTACTAATAAACTCTTTAAGCATAACTTCAAGTTCAGAGGGAGCACTCCTATTATTTCTGTAAGAAATTCCATAAGCATTACCATTGTTGAGAGGATATGGCTTATAATTGTTGTTACCAAAAATTATTCCTATAAGCATTATTGCCAAAGTTGTTATTTCTTATGAAGTTCACATCAACTTGCTCTTCTTGAACAACCAAAGAAGCTAAAGGAACATTATTTGGATCAATATGGGCTTTCCCATTCACAAGCATAGACATAATAATATCAATCTTATCACTCAAGGAGGAAGTTTCCTCAACAGAATTTACCTTCCTACCTTGTGGAGCTCTCTTAGTATGCCATTCAGAATAACTAACCATCATATTGTCCAGAAGTTTTGTTGCAGCACCCAAAGTGATGGTCATAAAGGTACCTCCAGCAGCAGAACCCAATAGGTTCCTTGAAGAATAGTTCAATCCTGCATAAAAAGTTTGGATGATCATCCAAGCAGTCAGTCCATGAGTGAGACAATTCTTAACCAAAGATTTCATTCTTTCCCAAGCTTAAGCAACATGCTCATTATCAGATTGTTTAAACTTCATTATTTCACTTCTCATAGATATAATCTTAGCAGGAGGATAGTATTTTCCTATAAAAGCATCTTTGCACTTAGTCCAAGAATCAATATTATTCCTAGTTAAGGAATTCAACCATTCTTTAGCTTTTCCTCTCAAAGAGAAAGGAAACAATTTCATCTTGATAATATCACCATCTATATCCCTATGCTTTTGGATCTCACAAAGTTCAACAAAATTATTTAGATGGGCAGCAGCATCTTCATTACCAATACCAGAAAATTGTTCTCTCATAACAAGATTGAGTAAAGCAGGTTTTATCTCAAAGAAAGTAGCTTCAGGAACATGTGGAGCAATAGGTGTACTCATAAAATCATTGTTGTTGGTGCTAGTGAAGTCACACAACTTAGTGTTTTCAAGAGTAGTCATTTTTTTGGGTTTTCAAATAAGAAAGCAAACAAGTAGAACTATTTTTTGTGTTTTTGAATAAGAAACAAGCAAACAAAGCAAAAAGAAACTAAGAAAAACAAAAAAACGAAGTAAAGAGATTGGTTATGAGGGACTCCCCTTGTGAAGATGTCCTTGACTCCCCGGCAACGGCGCCAGAAAAATGCTTGATGGCTCAATGCACGGCGCCCAGAAAAGTGCTGGTGCGTGGTTGATGTAGAGCTCGTTGGGATCCCCAAGAGGAAGGTATGATGAGCACAGCAGCAAGTTTCCCTCAGTTATGAAACCAAGGTTTAATCGAACCAGTAGGAGCAAGGAAACACCCCAAAGGTGTCACTAGCTGAGCTTTGGGAGGGCACACTACCGGTGCTAGTAGCAACGTGGATACCTGCACAACACAACCACAGAACTTTGTCCCCAACTTGCGATGAGGTTGTCAATCTCACAGTTTTTTGCGGACAACAAATGATTAAACGTATCAAATGGAAAGAAGTAAAAGTTTGCAGAAAGTAAACACAAAGCAGTAAAAGGTTGTACATTGAATGTAAAAGACAAGGACCGGGATCCATAGTTCACTAGAGGTGGCTCTCCTTAAGATAGATAACATGCTAGGTGAACAAATTACAACGGGGCAATTGACAAACATCGAGAAAGCAATACATGCATATACTAATCATCTTGACTCCTTTGAGACTTGATTGGGCATTACAACAGTATACATAGACCGCCATCCAACTGCATCTATGACTAATAATCCACCTTCAGGTTATCATCCGAATCCCCTCCAGTATTAAGTTGCAAGCAACAGATTATTGCTTTATGAACTACGTGTAAAGTAAACAATACGATTGTTCTATGAACAAAGGATTGTTGTTTTCTCCCTAGTCGCAACAGCACATCTAGTACCTTAGATATTTCTGTCACTTCCCTAGATTACCTGAGGCATGAACCCACTATCGAGCATAAATACTAACTCTTGGAGTTGCTAGCATCTACTTGGCCAAGATAGCTACTAACAACAGAAAGCATGCAAGATCACAAATAACAAAGACATGATAGAATCAATAATCTATCTGAAATAGCATATCAATATCCATCGGATCCCCGCAAACACAACATGCAGAATTACAAATAGATGATCTTGATCATGAACGGAGCTCACAAGATCTAGACATGAAAGCACAAAGGAGGAGAACCAGCCATCTAGCTACTACATGGATCGGTAGTTCAAGGATGAACTACTCACACATCACACCGGAGGCTTGCATGGTGATGAAGAAGGCCTCTAGGGTGAATTCCCCTCTCCGGCAGGGTGCCGGGAAGAGCTTCAGATCCCTCTCGATCTAGGGATGGAGATGACGGCGGCTACAGACTCTTTCGTGGATTTTTGATCGGGGTACTTAGGGTTTACATCCCGAGGGCATCTTATAGTCGGAAGGGGAGGCCGAGGGGGTGCCAGGAGCGGCCACACCACCCCCTGGAGCGGGCCTGGCCTGGCCGCACGGCCAGGTAGTGTGGTGGCCCCCAGGCCCCTCTCCATCTCGTATTCTGGCACTTGATGACTTCCGGAAAAATAGGCACTTTGGCTTTTGTCCCATCCAATTCTGAGAATATTCATTTTCTGACTTTCCTAGAACCAAAAACAACAGAAAACAGGCAGCTGGCACTATGGCTCTTATTAATAGGTTAGTCCAAGAAATCATATGAAAAGTACTCCAAAGTTGGAACAAAACACAAGAAAGTGGATAAAACCAAGCATGGAACATCAAAAATTATAGATACATTTGCAATGTATCAATACCACCCTATCATACCTTGCTATGAGCATTGTAATGTTCCTTATGTTTATGCTTCATGCTACATATTATTTTTGAGTTAGAATCTCTTCATAGATTGCAATGCCTATTAAGTAAACTTAGTTGCATACTCCTTATTATGAATTGTCTAAGTAGTTGATTAACTAACATGGACGGACGCTATTTTCACCATAATTACCTTGGTGTCTAGTTTTTGTGCAGACAATCAACTATAAGGAAAAATCCCGGAAAATATGCCAAAAATCCTATTTCACCAGAAGACTCACGGAGCCAGAATACGAGACGGAGTGGGGCTGGGGCCTGGCCACACCACCTGGCCATGCGGGCTAGGCCTGGCCGCACCAGGGGGTGGTCTGGCCGCCCTAGACACCCCGTTCGTGTCCCTCTTCGCCTATAAGTTGCCTTCTGACCTAAAAACTCAGGGGGTTCGACGTTTTTCCAGAAAGAGTTCCGCTCCGCCGCCACCACCAGATTCTTGATACGGAACTAGAAACTCTGTTCTGGCACCCTGTCGGGATGGGGAATTGGAGGAGATCATCGCCATCATCATCACCACCGCTTCTCCATCGACCATCCATGTTTCCCCCATCTATGAGTGAGTAATCCCCCACTGTAGGCTATGGGGATGGTAGGGATTGGATGAGATCATTCATGTAATGGCATCAGGTTGTTAGGTCATGGTGCCTAGTATCTTCTATTAGTGCTTTTTGACTTTGTTGCGACTTGTTATGCTTAATGCTTGTCACTAGGGCCCGAGTGCCATGATTTCAGATCTGAACATCTTATTGATTCATTATGATAGTATTGTTTTTGGTCTTACCTTCAAGTTGTATACACATGTTGTTGTCCGGAACCAAAGGCCCCGAAGTGACAGAAATCGGGATAACCGGAGGGAATGGCTTTGATGTGAGGATCACATGTGTTCACGGAGTGTTAATGCTTTGCTCCGGTGCTCTATTAAAAGGATCACCTTAATTGCTAGTAGTTCCCTTGAGGCCCCGCTGCAATCGGGCTGGCAGGACAAAATATGTTGTGCAAGTTCTCATTGCGAGCACGTATGACTATATATGGAACACATGCCTATGATTATCTAGTACTTGGATGTTTTATCTTATTTGTCTGCAATTGCCCTATGGTCTGATTGCCATGTGAATTGTCTTGTCCATGCAACGCCCGTCCATCCATCCATGTGCCTACCGCGCTTTAATCCTACTGTTTACTGCAATTGATACTATTGTCTTTACTTTAACTACTGCTATTAATTTGCTATTGCTACTACAAAACTGTTACTACTGATAAACTGCTGTGAGCAAGATTGTTTCCAGGTGTAGCTGAATTGACAACTCAGTTGTTAAGGCTTATAAATATTCTTTGGCTCCCCTTGTGTCGAATCAATAAATTGGGTTTCACTTCCTCGGGAAATACTGCGATACACCCCTATACTTGTGGGTCATAAGGACAACAAGTCTGTCATTTCCCTCTGCAGAAACCTGGTGTACCACGATCGAGGCAAACATATCGAGGTGCGCTACCACTACATGACCAGGCAGTGCATGCATCGACGAGAAGACGATCTGTCATCATCGACTTCACCTAGACTGTCGAGCAACTTGACTGCTGTGAGGTTTCAGTTTAGGTGTTATTTCGGTCAGTTTCGTCAGAGTAGCAATTAGTCTTTGCTTAGGTGTTATTTCCGTCAGTTTCGGATGGTTTTTCTAGCCAACCAAGAGTGGTCCATAACCCATGCAATGTTGGCATGGGCCCACTTGTGTGCCACAAGTTTGTTTTAGCACTCTCCAACCTAGATGTAGGAACAAGCTAGTTGGGATATTGTTTTACCAGGTGTTCACTCACACAACCACTAAGTTGATGATGGTGTTTCTAGCCAACCAAGAGAGGTTTATATCACCATCCAATGTTGGAATGGGCCCACAATTGCCAAAAAGTGACTCATCATGTCTTTGCATAGCAGTGTTATACTTAGATCTACCAACTAGGTAGGATTATGTTGTCCAAGTGATGACTCATACAACCACAAGTTGATGAAGGTGTTTCTAGATAGCTATAATATGAGCTAGATCCCATGAAATGCTAGCATGGGCCCACATCTGCCACATGTGTGTCTCATCATGGCTTTGCATAGCACACTCAAACCTAGATGTAGCAACTAGCTAGTTGGGATCATGTTTTGCCAGGTGTTGACTCACACAACCACTAAGTTGATGACGGTGTTTCTAGCAACCAAGAGAGGTTTATATCACCATGCAATGTTGGAATGGGCCCACAATTGCCAAAAACTGACTCATCATGTCTTTGCATAGCAGTGTTATACTTAGATCTACCAACTAGGTAGGACTATGTTGTCCAAGTGATGACTCATACAACTGTTGGGGATCGGTGCGGAAAACAAAAAAATTCCTACGATATAACCCCAAAACTGCCTAGGATCTATCTATGTAGTAATGCGGTAACGGCCGGAGTGTATAGAATACATACCCTTGTATACCGTATGCGGTTAACATTCCGCGGGGAACGTGGTTGAAGTAATCGTACTCGTAGCCGACCTCAAGGTGTCGAAGCTCCTCGCAGGTCACCCCTTGCTCCTTCTTCATCTTCATCGTGCAACAGCTCCGGCTCATGACATTTAAGCGCCCCAAATGTTGCGCCTCGTGTCTTCGTACACATCCGGTGCATGATGAGACCTCCGGCTCCCCGATCCCGCTGGGAGTGCGGAAGTTGATATACGGCTAGGAATCCCTGCAGCGCAACAGCGTACTGTAGGTGTGCCTTGATCGCACAGCCCAGACTTGGGGCCATGGTCAGGTATAGAGAGAGGGAGGGAGAAAGTCAACCAAAGGACTTCTCAAGTTGTGTGTTTAATCCCACCCATGGGCACCCCTTTATATAGGGGAAGGGGGAGTGCCCTCCCCTTTGTGTTTCCCATGTGGGACTATTCAAGGGAGAGGGGGGAGGTGCATGGGCCCTTAGGGCTTCATGGGCGAGCCGGCTAGGGGTGGGCCCGACCCCGCGCATAGCCCTAGGTTGGCCGGTGGGCCCCCTTGTGGCGGCTGGCCCTTGGCCCTTGGCCCTTACCTCCTCCGGTTTACCCTCATGGGCCTTTATTCACTAGGAAGTTTGGCCCATTAGTAGAATAACCCTTCAAATTAGATTATAATATTATATTTAATATTAATTAAATTAATTAAGATGTAAATACATATTAGAAAATCTGCCTTGACCCGAAACACCTTTCGGTTCCATTTCGATTTCATCCGAACGACTTCGGATCTTTCCCAGAATGATTACGGTCCTTTATTCTTTCTCCGAACAACTTCGGATCTCTCCGCGGAACGATTCCGGCTTTCTCTCTTCCTCTAATGTGATGTCATCATACGAATGATCTCTCTCATCATACCCTTAAGTGTATCCTCTCACGGCTCGGGAATGCTCTAACATGATATGTATCAATGATCAACAGAGGGACCAGGGATGTCTATGTCACCCCTATGCATTCCTGATGACAATATCGTTTGAACCGCTAAATGTAGCATCCTCTTCCTTTTGTTTCTCGACAAAACTTGTCCGAGATCCGATCATTGGTATCCCATACCTTGTTTAATCTCATTCACAACAAGTTTTGTTTTCTTGTTACCGTGATATTACATCCCCATGACCTAGTCACATGTTGCATCATTTATGGATGTAATCTCACCAAGCCAGCCATATGTATCTTTACCTGTCATGTGGGTGAACAAATCCTGGTCTTGCAGTCACATGTCATCAACTGTTCCTTTGGAATAGCCAACATGCACCTTTATGGCCACCGTATTACTAGATGACAGTTGATGTAGTCAAAGCAACCTCGGGAAACAGTGAGTAATATGAGCTCACGGTCTAAGGAGAAGGAGTCTAGGTATAGATGTTGCAACAATGAACTATATGACTTGATCATGTTGCAATCCTTCGAGGAAAGTCCAATCACATCCTTCTCCAATGATATGATCCCGTTGTCAGTCGGCATAAATGCCCATGACCTTGAAACCCAGATCATCTTGGTGACCAACGAACTAGTATGAATAGAGGCTACTATGGACTTGGTTGTTTCATACCACACATGTACCAATGTTTCTACTTGGCACAGTTCTAGCACAATATGAAACTATTATAAACTAATTGAGATATGACAATAGAAACCTATTTATTATTTGCCTCTAGGGCATATCTCCTTCAATCTCCCACTTGCACTAGAGTACAAATAATCTAGCTCGCATTTTACTCGTATAAACCATATACCATATGCGTTTACAGATCATGCATGCTCATGGGAAACGTCATGTCCATGTTCTGTTTTACCAGATCATTATGTCTTTTCCAAATCATTAATGTCTTCCTAATTTTGACATTCACTCCATTATCGTATAATGGGTCGAAGTATTTGTTTGGCAACAAAGTGAGACTTTTGTTTCTAGTGTTTATGATGACGGTCGTTTTCACCGTTGTCATCAAAACTTCGAAACACACTTTGTTATCCTTTGTGTATATACTATAGTCATGGCAGCAGAACGAGGCCGGATTCTAGGAGCTTACAATGACTTTAGATCAACCTCGAGGGCTTTCTCATGGGCACTGGGCCCTGGGACACATCATTCTATGTTAAAAGCGAACTAGCCCCGCCATAACATTATACATCACATCAGATGTGGCCTTTATACTTCTATATCTATGTAGATCCTAGTGCATGTAATGCAACTATGCCACTTACTTTGCTTCTTGTCATTTAAGTACAAACTTAATTCTGGTTCAGTGATCAACTCAGGAATCACTTAAAGACATGTTATTACAATTAAGACTTTGTCCTACCAACTAGAACTTCGGGTCTCTTTATGTCGAGTATGCAACATGGTAATATGAAAGAACCTACGACTGAGGCATAGGAGATGCAACACATCTCTTTGTTTCAACCATAGTTGCAATACTTAACTCAATGCTTCATATAATAAGAACTTCTTTCTTACCTTGTTCCATTCTGAGCTCTTCAAAATTTTGTTTAGGACATTCTGAACATCTTTGAGAATCAAGTCCAGGAAGCGTTCGACATTTAGGGTTTATTAAACTCACAAATCTATCTCAATAGATATTATTGTTTAATAACTTCAACTTCATCCTAACTTAAATATTATTAACACCAATCATATCATTATATGTTGTCCACATATCCTAGAATGATTTCACGCTCCCACTCAAATATGACATTCATGTTTGAGATCCAGGGATTTCACTTAGCTCCCACTCAAATCTAGGTCCTCTCGATAATCTTGGACATTCCAAAATTCTTTGATCATTATCGAATCGAGAATTCTACTAACGAGATTTCAATGACCATTCATTTCGCATACTTAGGTCCATCACGCTTCTTTGTAATTCATAGGTATGTCTTGTTCAAAACATGACAAGTGAATCAACAATATAATTCCACAAACTTGTAGAATGTATAGTTGAATCCTACTTTCTTTAGTAAAAGTATTCCCTGAAACTTTATGATCATTATCATTGGTTTCTCCTCTATTTGTAGAGTTGGGTTTCACGAAACAAATTCTGCTGCGCCACTCAACGATTCGAGGGCAAGGTCGAATACCTTGTTTTGATCCTTTAACTTTCTTCCACCTGTATCTTCATCAAGACACATCAACTTAGGACAACAACAGGTTTGCCCCTTGTGGAAGATGCATTCATAGCTTCCTAAGAATGCTCTACAAAGACTTGTTTATTCGCCACAATTTCGACTTATCGAAATCTCTAGAAACTCGAACGTGCCATAACACTTATGGTGTTGTTTCCACGAATCTTTTAGATGTTCCTTTGTATTTCAAACGAGTGTTTACTTATTTCGATCT
The DNA here is from genome assembly GCA_910589775.1 of Avena eriantha. NCBI lineage: Eukaryota > Viridiplantae > Streptophyta > Magnoliopsida > Poales > Poaceae > Avena > Avena eriantha. Next base: position 254,644,472 of record OU342740.1, read on the forward strand.
CTAACTCTAAACGACAACTATAACCCTGATAAGAGATAATATTATACCATATATAACTAATACATATTGATTATGATGTTTAGACATTTCAACACAGTTTGAATTCGTCCAATTATCATAATTTGTGAAACATCTTTCACAAGTTCCTTTTATGCTAAACTTAACTTGAATACTTTAGTCATGTCGATCAAATCGAACAGACTTCGTATTCTTGTTAATTTCAATATCCTCCTATGGTTGTGAACTCATTTGAACAATTCAAATCATTTCAAACTTCATGTGTCATTAAGTAGACACACTTTATTCACTTAAGTCCACAATAAATGATTTCCACTACTTGTTGAAAATATGATACATCACTATGTATAAGATTCAACATTTCTTCGCATATCACCGTTTTACCAGAATGCCGAGTTTTAGTCATTCTGCCCAAGAGGCATGGTTTTGCAAAGTCTCTAGATTAAGCATCTAGGACCCCGATCTTTCATAAAGAACATGCAATAACCAAAATGACTTAAACTATAGTGTTAATTCATTTAAACTTAGGATATCTTTTAGCATTCTAATCCTTTATAAATGTTTAAACTATTTTCATTAACATAGTGATGTGAATAACTTATTTGTAATCGTAATGTGACCATGAGGTATTGTTCATAAGAATAGTACAAACTGTTGGGGATCGGCACGGAAAACAAAAATTTCCCTACGATGGAATCCGAAAAAACTGCCTAGGATCTATCTATGTAGTAATGCGGTAACGGCCAATGCGTAGAGAATACATACCCTTGTAGACCATACGCGGTTAATGTTCTGCGGGGAACATGGTTGAAGTAGTCGTACTCGTAGCCGACCTCAAGGTCGCGATGCTCCTCGCAGGTCACCCCTTGCTCCTTCTTCATCTTCATCGTCCAACAGCTCTGGCTCACGACATTTAAGCGCCCCAAATGTTGCGCCTTGTGTCTTCGTACACATCTGGTGCACGATGAGACCTCCGGCTCCCCAATCCCGCCGGGAGTGCGGAAGTTGATATCCGGCTAGGAATCCCTGCAGCGCAACAGCGTACTGCAGGTGTGCCTTGATCGCACAGCCCAGACTTGGGGCCATGGTCAGGTATAGAGAGAGGGAGGGAGAAAGTCAACCAAAGGACTTATCAAGTTGTGTGTTTAATCCCACCCATGGGCACCCCTTTATATAGGGAAAGGGCGTGTGCCCTCCCCTTTGGGTTTCCCATGTGGGACTATTCAAGGGAGAGGGGGGAGGCGCATGGGCCCTTAGGGCTTCATGGGCTAGCCGGCCAGGGGTGGGCCCCCTTGTGGCCTTTGGGCCTTGGCCCTTGGCCCTTCCCTCCTCGGATTTTACCTCATGGGCCTTTATTCACTAGGAAGTTTGGCCCATTACTAGAATAACCCTTCAAATAAAATTTTAATATTATATTTAATATTAATTACATTAATTAATATGTAAATACGTATTACAAAATCTGTCTTGACCCGAAACACCTTTCGGTTCCCTTTCGATTTCCTCCGAACGACTTCGGATCTTTCCCAGAATGATTCCGGTCCTTTATTCTTTCTCCGAACAACTTCGAATCTCTCCGCAGAACGATTCCGGCTTTCTCTCTTTCTCTACTGTGATTCCATCTTACGAATGATCGCTCTCATCATACCCTAAGTGTATCCTCTCATAGCTCGGGAATGCTCTAGACATGATATGTATCAATGATCAATAGAGGGACTCGGGATGTCCATGTGACCCCTATGCATTCCTGATGACAATGTCGTTTGAACCGCTAAATGTAGCATCCTTTTCCTTTTGTTTCTCGATACAACTTGTCCGAGATCCAATCATTGGTATCCCATACCTTGTTCAATCTCGTTCACAACAAGTTCTGTTTTCTTGTTACCGTGATATTACATCCCCGTGACCTAGTCACATGTTGCAACATTTATGGATGTAATCTCACCAAGCCGGCCGTATGTATCTTTACCCGTCATGTGTGTGAACAAATCCTGGTCTTGCAGTCATCATCAACTGTTCCTTTGGAATACCCAACATACACCTTTATGGCCACCGTATTACCAGATGACGGTTGATGTAGTCAAAGCAGCCTCGGGAAACAGTGAGTAATATGAGCTCACAGTCTAAGGAGAAGGAGTCTAGGAATAGCTGTTGCAACGATGAACTATATGACTTGATCATGTTGCAATCCTTCGAGGAAAGTCCAATCACATCCTTCTCCAATGATATGATCCCGTTGTCAGTCGGCATAAATGCCCATGACCTTGAAACCCAGATCATCTTCGTGACCAACGAACTAGTATGAATAGAGGCTACTATGGACTTGGTTGTTTCATACCACACATGCACCAATGTTTCTACTTGGCACAGTTCTAGCACAATATGAAACTATTATAAACTAATTGAGATATGACAATAGAAACCTATTTATTATTTGCCTCTAGGGCATATCTCCTTCAACAACCACAAGTTGATGAAGGTGTTTTTCTAGATATCTAAGATAGGTAAAGATCCCATGCAATGTTGGCATGGGCCCACATCTGCCAAAGGTGTGTCTCATCATGGCTTTGCCTAGCACTCTCAAACTTAGATGTAGCAACTAGCTAATTGGGATCATGTTTTGCCAGGTGTTGACTCAGACAACCACTAAGTTGATGATGGTGTTTCTAGCCAACCAAGAGAGGTTTATATCACCATGCAATGTTGGAATGAGCCCACAATTGCCAAAAGGTTACTCATCATGTCTTTGCATAGCAGTGTTATACTTAGATCTACCAACTAGGTAGGATTATGGTGTCCAAGTGATGACTCATACAACCACAAGTTGATGAAGGTGTTTTTCTATAAAACTAAGATAGGTAAAGATCCCATGCAATGTTGGCATGGGCCCACCTCTGCCACATGTGTATGTCATGGTTTTGCATAGCACTCTCAAACTTAGATGTAGCAACTAGGTGGGATCATGTTGGCCAAGTGGTCTAGTAGCAACATGGTGAAGTAGATAGTGTTATTTGGTGCACAAATGACCACTCTTGTGAATGTGATATGCAAGTTTGAACCACATTATTTCCAGGTCAAAATTTAGGTCAAACTGGTCAAATTTTAGAGAAATTGAGCTACAGCTACATGATTGGCACCTCATTTATGTTTTCAAAATTCATACTAAGGTGCACAAGATGATGTTTCATCATGGATGTGGTGCTAGGTCAGCATCATTCATCCATATTCGGTGATTGCACCCTCGTGATTTTGACCCAACTTTGAAAGGGGCACTAGAAATTTGAAAAAAAAAGATAGTGAAACCTTCACCATGTGTCTTAGGTTGAGGATGTTAGCATCTGTAAAAAATTCATATTATTTCGTGAAGGTCGGAAAAATCACATTATTAGAATAGTGGCTCAGGTTAGACTAAACGCTCCGTTTTTAAGTTTGCTATTTTTTCGACCATCACCAAATTAATCCAAACTTTTTCAGCATGCTATCAGAAAGGTACGTACGCAGAATATGTAATTGGTTTCAAAAAAACTGAAGTTCAAAATTTTGGCAAATATTAGTTATTTTTTAATTAAATAGAAAGGAAATACAAGTCAACCATTTCCCTCTACAGAAACCCGGTGTACCACGATCGAAGCAAACATATCGAGGTGCGCTACCACTACATGATCAGGCAGTGCGTACATCGACGAGCAGAAGATCTATCATTGTTGACTTCACCGGGACTATCGAGCAACTTGACTGCTGTCAGGTTTCAGTTTAGGTGTTATTTCCGTCAGTTTCGTCAGAGTAGCAGTTAGTCGTTGCTTAGCTGTTTCAGTCAGAGTTTTCTCCAGGTCGTGTAATAGATTCTGATAGCCAGCTCGCAGGTTGCGTAAGATTTTGTGGACATGTCTCAAGCACCAAGGAGAGGACACAGAGGCATCCCATATCAATAGAGCACATTCTTATCAATAGAGCACACCACATTCATATCAATAGAGCACAAATAAGAACATAGCATAGATACTAGTTAGTTAGTTAGGGTAGTTCATAGTTAGGTGCATCCCATTCTACCTGATAAGTTGTTCACACTAGCAGTACACACCCGTGAGCCAAAAGACGGTGGTTCCATATACATCCACGAAGCACAGAACGGAGACTACTTAATATGTACAACGAACAGCAGAGTGTACTCAGACTACATGTCGCAGGTGATCAACTCCTCCGTGCTGTTGAAAGCCCTGAAGAGAGTCACTATGAAGCCCTTCTGCTTGTTGATGTACTTGAAGGCGAGGACGTCCCCAACCCAGAGCTTGATCTTCGTCACAAACTCACTCCAGCCCTTCATGAAGTACATCTGCCCCTCGAACATCTGCAACTGCACGCCGTACTCACAGAAGGAGGAGGTCTTCAGGGGGAGAGTGCAGACCTGCTACAGCTGCTTCAGCACTACCGGCTTCATGCTTTCCGGGAGCTGGAGTGTAGTCAAATCCGTGGCCTTGATCTGGACGTAGAAGGGATGGGGGCGGTCCTCATTTATGTGGTTACCAAGACGCGGCTTGCAGCCCAGACCATCCTTCTTATTCCTCATATGCACTTCCGCCAGCAAGGTGTTGAGGGCTGGTCTAGCCATTGAGAGAGTGAGGTCTCGGATGAAGTCCTCGTACCTAGGCATAGGAGGAATTGTGTTCCTGCACGAGGTGTCCCAGTCCTACTTGGGTACCTTGCTTGCCGATCAGAACTGATCAGAAAACACTAGCAAATGCATTGTCCAAATCAAACAGATAAATGACAGTTGTACCGAGATTGGTACATTCATCTACACATGCTTTATGGTCATGCAAATCATGTAGACAAGCAAACATGGAAATGGCATTCATCTACACTAGCAAAAATGGTCATGCCAAGCATGTACGCAAGCAAAATGGCAATGTCATTCATCTACACATGCTTAATGGTCATGCCAACCATGTACACAAGCTTAATGGCAAGCATATAGACAAGAAAAAATGGCAGTAGCATTCATCTACACTACTGCCAAGCATCTAGACACGCATTCATCTACACATGTTTAATGGTGATGCCAAGGAAAATGGCAATGTCATTCATATGCACATGCTTAATGATCATGCCAAGCATGTACACAAACAAAATGGCAAGCATATAGACAAGCAAAATTTGCAATAGCATTCATCTACACTGCTGCCAAGCATCTAGACATGCAATCATGGCAATGTCATTCACCTACACATGCTTAATGGTCATGCCAAGCATGTACGCAAGCAAAATGGCATAGCCATTCGTCTACACATCATCTAGATAAGCATTCATCTACACATGATTAATGGTGATACCAAGCATCTAGACAAGCAAACATGTCAATGGCATTCATCTACACAAGATTAATGGTCATGCCAAGAATGTACACAAGCAAAATGGCATAGCTATTCATCTACACATGCTTAATGGTCATGCCAAGAATGTACACAAGCAAAATGGTCATGTCATTCATCTACACATGCTTAATGGTCATGCCAAGCATGTACACAAGCAAAATGGCAATGCCATTCATCTACACATGCTTAATGGTCATGCCAAGCATGTACACAAGCAAAATGGAAAGCATATAGACAAGAAAACATGGCAAAAGCATTCATCTACACTGCTGCCAAGCATCTAGATAAGCATTCATCTACACATGCTTAATGGTGATGCCAAGCATCCAGACAAGCAAACATGGAAACATCATTTATCTACATTGTTGCCAAGAATCTACACAAGCATTCATCTACACATTCTTAATGGTGATGCCAAGCATCTAGACAAGCAAACATGGCAATATCATTCATCTACACTGTTGCGAAGCATCTAGACAAGCATTCATCTACACATGCTTAATGGTGATGCCAAGCATCTAGACAAGCAAACATGGTAATGGCATTCATATATACAAGCTTAATGGCCATGCCAAGCATCTAGACAAGCAAACATGGCAATGCCATTCATCTACACATGCTTAATGGTCATGGCAAGCATGTACACAAGCAAAATGGCAAGCATCTAGACAAGCGAACATTGCAATAGCATTCATCTACACTGCTGCCAAGCATCTCGACAAGAATTCATCTACACATGCTTAATGGTGATGCCAATCATATAGACAAGCAAACATGGAAGTAACATTCATATGCACTACTGCCAAGCATCTAGACAAGCAAACATGGCAATGTCATTCATCTACACATGCTTAATGGTGATGCCAAGCATCTACAGAAGCAAGCTTGGCAATGGCATTCATCTAGACATGCATAATGCTGCTGCCAAGCATCTATACAAGCAAACATGGCAAAATTTGATCTTCCCTTGCGCAATGGTCACATATTAAGCAACAAATTGTAATCTACATTGCCAGCATTCATATGTAACACATTCTATCAAGCAAGCATATCAATTTGTATACAGGAACAAGAACTGATGGGGAAAAGAGACCCCTTACCTGTGGCGGAGTAGTGGACGGCCTAATCGTCAGAGGTGCTCGTGAAGCAGCGGCGAACCTGGCCGTAGTGATGGCTGCTAGAGTGGTCATGCTAGGTGCAAACTTCCTGGAGGGGGCGACGCCCGCTACTGCCGTGGCCAATCCTTGCGGATATGCTGAGGGCAGGGCAGGAAACCCTACCGGTATCGCACCGAAGCCCGGCGGGAACGACATGTCTCGGCTCGGTAGAGCGGCCGTGAAGGCGGACGGCCCGGCCATGTCGCTGCTCCACCCCGACGCCCCCTCCATCATGGCCGCCGCCCTCAATGCGCTGTGGTAGGGGTCGGTGCTGAAGTGTGTCAGGGCGTGGAAAAACCCCAATGCAATCCCCATGGATTGCATCGCCCCGACCACCGCAGCCCTACCCGGTGCCCCACGCGGCACCCTCGATAGTGGCGACGGCCGCCGTGGAGAGGGGACTACGGCGGGGTTAGCTGGAGCCGCCGCGCTCCTAAATCTCCCTGCCTCGTACTCAGCGACGGCGAGCTGGTCAGGGCGGTCCACCTGCTAGCGGGGTGTGTTCTTGACCCTAGGCACTACCTTGCCAGAGGAAAAGCTGGCCAGAAGAGGCAGCAGAGGAGGAGAGGAGGAGGCCTTCGGTCTCTGTGATGGGACGGGACATGGCTACTCTGACTGGCAGAGTGGGGCAGTGACAGGAACCGAGGCAGAGTGGGGAGAGAGTTATTTGCGTCTCCCGCGCTTCCCCACGCGTGCAACCGTTGGGTGGTGGAAGCCCATTCTGGGCCCAAGTGAGGTTGGCTCCACGGAAAAGGCCGATCCGACCGTTGTTCCTGGGCCTAGCCACAGGCTGCTTTCATACTCGTGCTGGACACAACGAGGGGGTAGACCAGGTAACCAAACAGGCTGTTTTCTACACAAATGACCACATGGTTTATGAATTAAAGGCAACGTCTAGTTTTCTCCTGGTTCCACATACCTGCATAATGGTAAGGCACAATTAGCTATTGACAATTTCAATGAAAGATTTGATAATGCTTTTTAGTTGTACTCAAGGAATGACTTACTTCGGATGTTGTTTGCATAATTTAGCGTTTCGTCTGTTATGACCAGTTGTATTGCATGTGGTGCAGCGGCGGTCCCCCTGCTTCTTTTTTTGTTCATCATATGATAGTGGTCTGCCATTTTTACTCATGGGTAAATTATCACCCTCAGCTTGAACTCCTTTTCTTTTCTTAGGCGCGCCTTTTGATTTAATTTTTAGTAGATCACCAACTTCAGGTGCTTTTCCCTTGCTGCTTTGTGCATCTACATCGAAGTAGCTTGTATGAATTGTATTGAGCTCCTTTTTCCTCTCCATTATGCGCTGCATGCATTCCTGGTACATATCATAAGACTCTTGATCATGGCATGCCACTGCGATAGCGTATTGAGATTGTACATTCAAGTCGCAAAACTTTTTCCTCTCCGCCGCACTTGACCATCCATATCTGAACATATCGCTCTCGCGCTGCGCAGGCAATCCATATCTTGCATTCTTTGAGAAGTGTCGAAGGACACAACATTTTGGTATTTTTTCTAGTCCCAGGAAAGTCAATATGTAGAGGATGTGCTTGCAAGGGAGCCCCTTCCTAGCCATCCTTCTACAGGAGCACTTTATAGTTTCCTCACTGTCTCCAGGCGTGTAGATCATGTCAAACTTCCTAGTAATTTTATTTGCCCATACCACAGTGTACGTAGAACTGGAAAAATATTTCGTACATTCAGCAAGCTTGAGTCCATCAATCCTTTTCAGCTCTGCTTGCAAGATATAGAAGTTTCCTGCAGTGAATACTTCTGCAGCCATCTCGATATCCTTGTATTTAGTAATCGCCACAGGTACTGTCTATGAGTCCACGTAGTCCTGCCGCGCATCTTCCTGACGGATACGGTTAATGGTGTTCTCGTAGTGCACAATCAAATCCACCAGTGTCATTCCAGAATCAAGGTGAAGGTGTAGGCACGAGTTCCAACTCTCGCTCCTCTGATTGCTTTTCATGCCGAGAAAAAAGCCCTCGGCTGGATACGTGGCGGCCCACCATCTCTTCTTCTTATACATTCTACTCAACCACTCTTTGGTATTCTTCGACCGCCATTTCTGAACAAACGCACTCCATCTCTGTTCAAAGATCACTTCTGAGGTGCTGTAGTACAGCAATGACCTGAATTCATTCAGAGATTCGTGATAGAGGTGGTTTTTCATATTCTTTTCAATGTGCCACGTACATACACGGTGCCACACATCCTTGCAAACAATGCCAATAGCTTTCATCATTGAACCGTCTACATCAGTGATAACCCCTTGTGGCTTCTTCTGACACATAGCTTTCAGAAATGTTAGAAGCAGACAAACATATGTTTCTATTTTATCATCCGAGATGATGGCGCATGCAAAAACAGTAGTCATGTGGTGATGGTTCAACCCCACGAAAGGAATGAACAGCATTCCATACCGATTCATTTTGTACATACTGTCGAACACCAGCACATCACCGAAGTCCTGATAGTCCTGATGTGACTGAGAGTCACACCAAAACATGGTTTTCAAATTTCCTTCTTTATCTAGCTCGTAATCGAAAAAGAATTCAGGATCACGGTCCTTCCTATTCTGCATAATTCGGATGGCTGTGTTAGTGTCACCGGATGCAATCAGCTTCTTCTTCTCCTGGCAACACATGGTGTAAAGATCCTTCGGGATGAACCCAACCTTGCTCCACCTGCCACTTCTGGTTATGAAGGTTTTCATAATCTCGAACTTTCGCATCCCACCTGTTGCCAGTGACATGATTTCAGCTCTCTGATAAGGCTTGATCTTTCGGTGGGACCGAAGAAACGGGACTTCACCTGGTCTAGCTAGCACATGGTTGTGATCGTCATGAAATCTCAGAACTTTATAATGCCCCTTGGATTTGTTAAACGACACAGTGAGATGGGCTCGACAGTTGCAGCGAGACAGAGCTCGTTGCCTCTTCTTGCGGTCATCCATGTTTAAATATTTTTTATCACGTTCCCCTGACCTGGAACAGAGAAACCGCATGTACAAAATTTCTCCATTAGCATCTCGCTTCGCCTTCTGTCGTCTTATGCTGAAACCATGTTCTCTTGCGTATATGTTGTAGTAAGAGTATGATGCCGCTTCGGAAGGGAAGGTCTTCTCCTTTACATTCTTGTGCATGTACCGCTTATCGTGAGCATGCCGAAAATCCTTCTCTGGTATCACTTGATGCTGACTGTGCTCATGCTGTGAACTATCTGTAACCTACACAATTAAAAGCAAAGCAATGTAAGTGGTGATAAGGTTGATACTATTTATGCCTTGTTGTACAACAATAAGCAACATACATCACTCTTGTATTCAGATTTTGACCCTTCAGGTTCTTGTGATTCTTTCGTCGCCTCTTCATCCCAGGTTTCCAAGTCCGAATCCCCAATATAATCATGGTCACTCTGAGAGATTAGTATAACCTGCACCATTGTAGCACATAGTCATATAGCATGTCTATTCAATTCTTATTAATATAGTGTAGAACTTGACATACATCACAACTAATGCTTTCCGAGAACGATTCTTCTGGATGGTGCTCCTTGTTTCCACAATCGATGTCCATCTACACAATTAAAAAACTAGGATTATAAATTTGCATGTTCTAGATTACAAAATAAAAAAGAAACTTCACGTGACGTCATCATCCTCGGATTTGTTTTCTTCATAGAGGTTGTTCTCAGTAGGCTCATCTTTAGAGAAAGAACTATCTCTATCATCCGAACTTGAATCACCATTGCACGTAGGGACGCTCTCATTGTCACTCCCAGTTGACATAGAGTCCTCCATCTGTTCAAGCAAAGAAAACCAACAATGCTAATCTAATCAGGTATGTATATATGTAGGACTCGGAGATGCAAAGATGAACCCTAAGCCGCTATGCTAAAATAGATGCAAATAATGTGTGTTAGAGAGGCAGCTAATCACATCTTCCGGGTGACGCTGGAGCGATGGGACACTGGCGGGCTGGTCGATGCGTCCTGAGGATGAGAAGATCTGGCTGGCCTTTGATCTACAGATGTAGGAGTGGAACGGTTACCGTCGGCGTGGAAGGCCATGTTGCCACCGGAGCCGGGCAGGTTCGCAGATGGAGGATTAGATCTCGTCCGCCGACGCGGACAGACACGTCGCCACTGGAGCAGGGTAGGTTCGTAGATGGAGGAGTAGAAGGTTGGCCAGCCGGATTCACATCACCTCGCCAGTGCACGTCGCCGCCACAATCGAAAATATAGGGTTAGACGTGCCTCGGGAAATGGTGGCCGCGATCTTATTTTCGTGATCAAAACCTAATGGTGTGGCGACGTGGCAATGGTTTTTGCGAATGACAACGTGGCAATGAATGGTCAAACGTAACGTAGCGACGTGGAAGTATGCAGATACGTGGGAATACGGGCCTGGACATGGGCTTCGCGGGCTACCCTCGCGCGCCCTCCTCTCTAATACGCACGTGGCGATTCTATCCCTTGGACGTTTACAACATTTCGTTCCGATGGGGATCCATTGAATCACAGCTCATAATAGATAGGAATTAGATAGGTTATCCTTTTCATTTACTTCTAGTTTGTAATAGGATCTCATCCAAGTTTGTATTTTTCAGTTTTCATCATTTTGTAAATAATTTTGTACCTATTTTTAAAATGATTAGGAATTTGATTCTGGATCAGGAGATATTTTCCTCGTATTATTCGAATTTTATTAATTCATTATAATTGTTCAAATTTGAACTTGAGTTGAATAATTCAAACCTCCAATTTGAATTCAAATACTTGTCTAAGATGTATTGTTGTGTATCATGTTATTATGAGTCTTTGACCCATTAATTTGTGTTGTGTCAATTTAATCCCTAGAATCTGAAATACACAAAGATCATGGTTAAATTTGAATTCAAATCCTAGCGTTGACATAAGTCCAATTCAACACTAGAGGTTATTTTGAATAACTTTGTAACTTCAAACTAAAGATTGAAAATTTACCAAATTTTCAAATGCATGCTATGCAAATGCATATATATTGTACCTATCTCTAGATCCTATTCTTCAGGATGTTCCAGCCCCCATGCCCTCTGACGCACGTCGAGGTACTTCCTTTGTGGCGGTTGCGGTGATGGCATGTCGGAGAACTAGGAGGAGGACGCGTACCTATGGGAGGATCCACCACCTTCTAGGCTTAGGGATGGGTACGCTGAGGTACTTCCTATGTGGCGGTGGCGGTGGCGGAAGGTCGAAGAAGTTGAAGGAGGGCATGGCACTGCACGAGGAGCCGTTGCCTTCTCAACCATGGGTTGGCTGCACGCAGTGTCGACCTACCACCTAATCGGTGGAGGGGACCTAAGACAAGACTAGTGGAGAATTGCTTATCAGTGGAGCATATTTTTTGCTATCAATGGCGCATATGAAATGCGCCATTACTGTTGTGCCATTGGTAATTAAGTATCAATGGCGCATATCCAATATGTGCAATTGATAGTGGGACAACCAATGGCGCATCCTCAATATGTGCCATTGATGTTTTACCAGTGGAGCATATTTCCAAATACGCCACTGATATTGTATGCGCCACTAGCTGAATAAATGATGCGCCACTGATGTTTTGTACACGTATACAGAATACATGGCTCTCAGGTATTTATACAGGTACATATAGAGGTATTTATATACGTACACAGCAGTACAGAAATAGAGATAATAGTACAAATAGAATTATACATCATCATATCAATTAGAACCCGATATAGTGACAAGTGCCCGAATATTATACAAGTGTACAACAAGTTGATCATCATCTCATACATTACACATCACAACAAGTTCAACATCATTAGCCAAGTCCTAACCTACTAAAGGACCAATTAGAGTACAACCGCAATGGCGGTGATGAGCAAGACGGGGAGCACGATTATCAAGGTCTTCATATGGTTCCTATTTCTCTACTCTCCAAGGAGGTGCATAAGACCACTAGATCAGTCTTGTGCATAAGACCGAACACACCCTACAAAACAAATCCACATCAGCACAGTGATATGTCCAAAACGTATCTACTTTCCTGAACACTTTTGCTATTGTTTTTCCTCTAAACTTGTGTGAATTTGATACAACTAACATGGATTGATGTTGTTTTCAGCAGAATTGCCTTGGTGTCTAGTTTTTGTGCAGAAAATCAACTATCAGGAAAAATCCCAGAAAATATGCCAAAAATCCTATTTCACTAGAAGACTCATGGAGCCAGAATATGAAACAGAGTGGGGCTGGGCCCCAGCCACACCACCTGGCCACGCGGGCTAGGCCTGGCCATGCCAGGGGGTGGTCTGGCCGCCCCAGACACCCCTCGGTCTCCCTCTTCGCCTATAAGTTGCCTTCTGACCTAAAAACTCAGGGAGGTTTCGACGTTTTTCCAGAAAGAGTTCCGCTGCGCCGCCACCACCAGATTTCGTGATTCGGAACCAAAAACTCCGTTCTAGCACCCTCCCAGGACAGGGAATTGGAGGAGATCATCGCCATCATCATCACCATCGCTTCTCCATCGACCATCCATGTTTCCCCCATCTATGAGTGTGTAATCCCCCGCTGTAGGCTATGGGGATGGTAGGGATTGGATGAGATCGTTCATGTAATGGCATCGGATTGTTAGGGCATGGTGCCTAGTATCTACTATTAGTGCTTTTTGACTTTGTTGAGACTTTATATGATTAATGCTTGTCACTAGGGCCCGATTGCCATGATTTCAGATCTGAGCATGTTATTGATTCATTATGATAGTATTGTTTATGCTCTTACCAGCAAGTTGTATACACACGTTATTGTCTGGAACCAATGGCCCTGAAGTGACAGAAATTGGGATAACTGGAGGGAATGGTTTTGATGTGAGGATCACATGTGTTCATGGAGTGTTAATGCTTTGCTCCGATGCTCTATTAAAAGGAGCACCTTAATTGCTTCTAGTTCCCTTGAGGCCCCGCTGCAAACAGGCTGGCAGGACAAAAGATGTTGTGCAACTTCTCATTGCGAGCACGTATGACTATATATGGAACACATGCCTATGATTATCTAGTACTTGGATGCTTTATCTTATTTATCTGCAATCGCCCTATGTTCTGATTGCCATGTGAATTGTCTTGTCCATGCAATGCCCATCCATCCATCCCTGTGCCTACCGCGCTTTAACCCTACTGTTTACTGCAATTCCTACTACTGTATTTACTTTACTACTGCTATTACTCTACTAGTGCTACTACAAAATTGTTGCTACTCATAAACTGCTGTGAGCAAGATTATTTCCAGGTGCAACTAAACTGACAACTCAGTTGTTAAGGCTTATAAATATTCTTTGGCTCCCCTTGTGTTGAATCAATAAATTGGGTTTCACTTCCCTCGAAAATACTGCGATACACCCCTATACTTGTGGGTCATCAAGACAATTTTCTAGCGCCGTTGCCGGGGAGCATAACTTTATTTATCAAGTCCACTTGGAATCATTATTGTTCGCTGCTATCCATCCATCATGTGTAAATCTCGTGATGGCAAAGTCCCTATTTTACCATGCACTACAAGAAGAGGTACGGTTCTGAACACCTATGTTGCTCTTGATTCACCGTCTGTTATGAGTAAGTTCCTTACACCACCACATACACATGCTACACACACTGCTACTACTGCGGAATCTGAAACTTCTGATACTTGTGATGTTGCTTCTACTGTGCTTGATAAGAGTGGTTCATTAGGTCCTTTCCTAGATGCTACGATTGCTAGAACTATAGCTGGAAATACTGAAAATCCTAATGAAGATACTACTACACTTGTTAGTTCACCTGAGTCTAGAGAGAGCTATGATATTGAATACGGTTATATTGAGATGACCGATGAATTTATTAAAGAATGTCAAAACACACATGATAGGAGTGCTGCTAAGAGTCTCCTTGAGAGGCGTACAATTAAACCCAAATTGTCTCCTAATGCTAAGTTTGCTGCGTCTCCCATAAACATTAAAGATAAAGATTATGATTTCTCTCTTAATCTATCCTATATTGCTATTATTGAGAAAGAACCTTTTTGTGGGACTAAGAATGAAAGTGCGGTAGCACATATGACTGAGCTTTCTACCATGAGTGGCCTGTTTTCTGATGATATTAAGATGCATACCAACTTTGTTGCTAAAATTTTCCCCTTTTCACTAAAAGGTGAAGCTAAAACCTGGTTTAACAATTTACCTCTTGGATCTATTGATAGCCCTGATTGCTTGATTAGTACTTTCCTGTAGATTTTTTTACTCCTAGTGCTAGACATGCTATTTTGCAGGAACTTTTTGATTTTAAATAGGGAGAAAAAGAGATATTGCCAGAATCATGGGCAAGATTTTGTGCTTTGATTCATGCACAGGCTGGATGTCCATTACCTAAGAATGAGCTTCTTGATATATTTTATAATGGACTAACTGAAGAATCTAGGACATACCTGGATAGTTGTGCTGACTGTGTTTTCAGCAAAAGGACTCCCAAGGAAGCTGAGGAATTAATGGCTAAAATAAGCAAGAATTATGAAGATTGAACTCCTCCTGAACCAGCTATATCTGAGCCAACTATTCCTGCGCCTATACCAACATCTAAGATGAGGGGAGTTATTGAACTAAATGATGAAGTAATGAAGGAAGCTAAGAAATGTCTTAAGGAGAAGGGAATTAAAGCTGTAGATGTCAAGAATTTACCTCCTCTAGAAGAATTATGTACTATTGAGGTACACTCTCTCCAACACTTTAATGACGGTGATATTCCTTACCTTTAACCTCCTGATCAATGCTTAGAGGAATTCAATATTTTTATTGTTAAGCAAGATAATTTTAATAAAAGGGTGCAAAATCATCTAATGGAAAACACTAGAGCTATTGTTGAGTTAAAAGATATTATTGAAAGAACATCTAATGATGTTAAAATTCTCGTTAAACATTTTCAAATGGTTCAAACTGAAATAGATCAACTTATTAAAGTACAAAAAGACTTGCTTGTTAATGCTGCCAAAGAAAACAAGCTTATGAAATTAGAACTAGAAGTGGTGCTGCTACCCAGGATCCTCTATATCCCGAGGGGCATCCCAAAAGAATGGAGCGGGATTCTCAACAAGCAGAAAATAGTGGTACTACTCATAAGAAAGAAAAAAGAAACATAAAACTATTGTAGAACCCTCTAAACCTGCTAAAGATCTTAATAGTATATCTGTCTCTGATGCTGAAACTAAAAGTGGTAATGAAGAAAATGATGTTCCTGATAAAGAAAAAGTTGAAGAAGAACCTGAAAGGCACACTAAGAATACTAAATACACTAAAGAAGATTTTGTTGCTAAGAAACATGGTAGTGAAAGCGAGCCTTGGGTCCAAAAACCTATGCCTTTCCCTGATAAGAAACACAAGTCAAAGGAAGATGAACACTATAATAAGTTTTGTGAGTGGATGAAACCTTTATTCTTGCAAATTCCTTTGACTGATGCTATTAAATTGCCTATTGATTCAAAGTATATGAAGGATATTGTCTCGAATAAAAGGAAGATCCCTAATGAAGAAATTTCTACTTTGCTTGCTAATTATTCCTTTAATGGTAAGGTTCAAAAGAAACTTGGAGACCCAGGGATTCCAACTATTCCTTCCTCTATTAAAAATAGTTATGTTAGAACTACTTTGTGTGATTTGGGAGCAGGAGTTAGTGTCATGCCGTTTTCTCTCTATAAGAGACTTCAACTTGAAAAATTAATACCAACTGATATATCTTTGCAAATGGCTGATAAATCTACTACTATTCCTGTTGGTATATGTGAGGATGTACCTATTCAAGTGCCTCATAATTGCTTGATATTAACTGATTTTGTTGTGCTTGAAATGCCTGAAGATGATAATATGTCTATTATTCTTGGGAGACCTTTTCTTAATACTGCAGGAGCTATTATTAATTGTAATCAAGGAAAGGTGACCTTTAATGCTAATGAAAAAGAGCATATTGCCTCCCTAGCCGGAATCCAGGTCTCATCGAGAACGATGAGAGGGACGTCGCTGGCGTAGAGGATGCGACTGACAGCGATAGTTTCGCCGATTCCGATTCTTGCAGATTCCGCTCGGAACATAGATCCGAAGCTCACTTGCCCCATGGTGGGCGCCAACTGTCGTCGGATTGATGACAAGTACGCCATGAGGGGGTCCTCGAGGCGTGCGGAAGAGAGGGGTGTGAGACGTATGGTGTTCCGGGACAGTGAGCACACAAGTTTACCCAGGTTCGAATCCGCCGGCTTTGGACGGATCCTACTCCTGCTTGTAGAGATTGTATGGGTTACAAGGGTTCGCCTGTGCGAGTTGAGATTGTAGACTATTGAGGTGTGCCCTAAAGGCTCTCCCTAGGACGGCTTATATAGATATCCGGCCTAGGGTTCACAGGAGAGATCTATCCGGCGATGACTAAGAGCGGTAACACTACAAGTAGTCCACTATGGGCCTAAGTCGGTAAGTCTCGGAGCCTTCCCGTAGCCGGACTGGGTTCCGTCTCTTCTCCCTGACTGGGCCGCCCGTGAAGCAAAGCTCTAACCCGAAGTAGGCCACCCTGGTCAGCGAGGAGCTGTGAGGATACCCAGAAAGTATATCCCCAACAGCAACCCCGGATGCCTCCAAGATCCAAAGTCGGATTCATCATCATCTAGCTTGATCTTCGGCTTGCAGAATCTTGAAGGGTTCCTGAAACTTCACAACAACAAAAAATACGATCCGGGTCTTAAAAATAAGTCGGACCTATCAACATGTTACTCGGATTTTCCAGTTTGATTTTCAAAATAAGCCGGAACTTGGTCTCTGACGTCACCTGACACTGGTCATGGTCAAGTCACGTCATCTGACAACCATCCTGTCAGCACGACCATTGGTGGGTCCGCTGTTCGCGGAACCAAGGCGCCGTTTCAATGCGTACACAGAGATCGAGGCGACGTAATCATCGCGTGGGTCCTTCCCAGTCCCTTCCACGACGCGTGGCATTTACACGGTGCGATTTGCACGAATCTTGGCACAGGTAGGTGGACATAAGGGGTGAGGATTTCCTTCTCTCCTCTTCACCTGTTCCCTTTTCCGTTCCTTCTCCTCCACATCTCCCTAGCGCACAAAGCTCTCCCTCCTCCCAGATTCCTAGCGCCTCCCATCCAAGGTCACCGGCACACCGGAGAAATGGCTACTTCCTCATCATCTGTCTTAGCAGCGGCGGCGGCAGCGGCGGCGACGGCAGCGGCAGAGTGGAGAGCAACCAGGGAGTCTGGATCCCATGCCTCCTCGACAACGAGAAGCTCCAAGGCATGGAGAATGAAGGTCTCCTCCGCGCCGGCGACTGGCGAAGCGGTTTTGGTGAAACCATCCCTCGTTCGCGCGCCGATGTGCGGGTCCACTTCGGCACCCACCTCGACAAAGATTTTTTCTTCCCTCCCTCGGAATTCTTTTCCGAGGTGATCGATCACTACGGTGTACAGCTCCACCATTTTCCCCCGAACTCCATCTTAGAGATGAGTTCTTACGCAGCTCTGTGTGAGGGGTTTCTCGGCATTAGGCCGAGTCTTACTTTGTTCTGTTTCTACTTCCATGTTCGTAGAAACTCTATCACTGCCGGTAATCCCTACATTACCAGTGCTATTAGCCTTTCTCTTAGGCGTGAGCGTAGCTATCCTCACATTTCTTCCAGTGAGTTGGTCAAACAATGGCCGGCCACTTTCTTCTACCATAAGGATATTCCTGCTCCCGGCAAAGCTACCGCTTTGCCAACTTTCATCGATGGAGCCACCACGGCCCAACCGTCCTGGGACGAGGCCCCTCCGGCTGTCAGTGACGATTTGATCCTCGCTAAGAGGCGGATCGAATATCTGATAAAACACAAGGGCTTGAAAGGATCCGACCTAGTCCAATGCCGGGTCGCACGCCGGATACAGCCTCTCCAATACCACGGCGACCGTCTGATGCACTCTGTCACGGCGTCGAAGAACAATTCCCTCCGCATCAGTCCTAAGGCTTTGAAGCCACAGGAGTACATAAGCCAGATCAAATGGCTGATCAAGGAGCGGATTAAAAGGAAAATTCCAGACTTGTCTCTGGATATGCATACAGCGGAAAACCCTGTGGTTCCGGTAAGCTTCGATAATAAATCCTTGTATGTGTTTTACCTTTTATTTTACAACACTGAGATATTTTCTTCTGTTCAGCTTGATGACCTCCCCGAGTCGGAGCTAGCTCCTATCGAGGGATATCCTCCGGAATTTTCTCAGGAGGTGGAACTGGTCCCACTGCCGGACATTGTGCCCAAGAAGCGCAAGGCTCCGACAGTGGCCGTTGGCACAAAGGAGGTGCCAGTCGTGAAGAGGAAACTTCCAACACAACTTCCAACTTTGTTCCTTATTTGAATTTTGTTTCCGAGATGTAATGCTTTCCATTCTTATTACATTCTCAGAGCTAAGCAGCTCATCAAGGGTAAGGGGAAGGGAACTTCTTCGAAGCCCTTGCGGCAAACAAAGCTGAATATAACTTCTCCTGCCGTGGCTCCTCCGACTCCAGCTCCTCAACCCTCTGCAATGCCGGTGATCACACCAATGCCGGTTGTCGCAGAAGATCCGGCTCCTTCAACGGGGCCAGTGATCCTTGAATCACAGACTGACGCCACCATGGGTGGCTCAGGTTTAGATAAGGGTGAACCCTTTTTGGGTAATGATCCCTCGGCAGAGACTTTTGCTGAAAACCTCCTGAACAATCCAGTACTTGCCAAATTTGGCTTGTCTCGGAAATCTGTAGAAGAAATCCAGCGTTTGGCCCAGCAATGCTTGGAGAAGAGAAATCTCTCTGCCGAAGAAGCACAAGAGGCGGAAGATATCAAGTATTCCGACCTTCTTGAATAAGTTCGCCTTCGCGACGAGGGACTTAGAACTGGTGTACTTCCACCATCTCCGGTTATTCCACTCACCCTCGCCGAGAAGGTTACTACCGAGGTGAACATGTGTCTGAGCAAGCTCACACATGAACATCATGTAAGTCGTAATTCCAACTCACGATTTTCTTTATTGCATTTCATATCATATCCTCTAGCCCCCAAGCATGAAGTAGGATATATAATTCGGGTTTATGCTTCCTTAGGATGCCAAAGAATGAACAAGTGTAGCCCCCAAGGCTCGTGCTGATATTAGTAACAATATTAACCCTAGTCTTCAGTAGACTTCTGACTCTGGGTATTCTAACTTACAGAAATTTAATTCATATAACCAGGAATTGTTGAAGAACATCTGCAACAAGCGGAGAGAGATCAAAGCTCTCCGACTTGAAAATGTTGAACTGAAGGTCTCCAAGGATGAGGCCGAATGTAAGTTTTCCGAGACTCAAACCTTGTCTTTTGTGTTTTCATAGTCGAATATTTTTGTTGAACTGTTGTTCTTTTTTGACTTACAGCACTAGTAAAACAGTCCTGCGATATGATTGAAGAGGCCGAAAACCTCAAAACCTTGGTGGTGGAAAACAAAGAACTTCGCCAAGAGCTACATAAGCTCAAGGCGGATCATGAGAAGAGCATCGCTCAAGTTCTCGAATCCTCCTCCATGGCTACTGAAGAGCGTGATCGTAAGATTGCAGCTCAAGATCAAAGAATCTCGGATCTCAACAATGAGCTTTGCAGAGAGAAGGACCTTTCTGAGGTGCTCCGGGCTGAACTCCGGAGTCTTCGAGAAGAGAACACCAAAGTTGATGATGTCATCTTCGGTAAGTTTCCATCTTTCTAACTTGATTTTTTTCTTCGACTTTTTTAATGTCGGATCTTTCTTAACTATTTTGTGTTATATACACAGGTCCTCTGAACTTGACGGACTCCAGCTTTGCCAAACCTCACACCCACCGGCTTACCCAAGTCGGTGATTTGCTCCATGACTTCCGCCAATCCATCGAGGACATTGGCGAAGCTCTCAAGGTTCCGGACATGCATAGCATGTCCGACTTTCAGGTGCGGGACAAGGGCAAGGAGATGCCGCAGCTTATCCAGGACTGGAACATGTCCTACGCGCGATCCGCTGCGTAGAACGCTCTCACCATGGTCATGAGCCACCATGGAAACATGGAGATATGGCAAGTGACCAGAGGATACTACAAGGTAGATGAAGATGGCCAGGAGCAGGATATCAAGGCCATCATGGACTCCTGCGCCGGATATGGGTGCCACGTAGCTGACTTAACCAGCTACAATACTCCCTTTTTCACCCGCGTGGACACCCCGCCTCCGCCTCCGGAAGAAGAAACTGAAGTTTCCGATGACGAACAGACTGTATCGGATCTGAACGTCTCGGATCGTTATCAAACTGAGGCCAATGCATCCAGCGAGCCGGCAGCGCCTACCTCTTCTCCTGCACCATAGATTACCAAAAACAAATGTATTATTCCGATAAACATTATGGGTCTGTAAATATGCAGTACTATAATTTTGCTAGTGCTAAGCTTTTGATCTATTCAGCACTTTTGGCTTTAAATTTTTGTGTGTCTGAAATGTTTACATAAGCACTTATAATTTTTCGTCTACACTTATCGTTTATCTGGCTTTCCGCCTCGTCCCTTTCG
Source organism: Avena eriantha (assembly GCA_910589775.1). Lineage (NCBI taxonomy): Eukaryota > Viridiplantae > Streptophyta > Magnoliopsida > Poales > Poaceae > Avena > Avena eriantha. The sequence continues at coordinate 254,665,624 of OU342740.1, forward strand.
TGAGCCGGCTAAACCTTCTGCACGGAAACTTTGCCGAGAAACGGAGCTGAATTGCTAAACCAGTTTAAACTCGAAAATAAAGCCGGCTTCCATTACCAACAATTCACTACTCGGAAAATACCCGCATCCAGCAATCAGACAAATAACCAAAGTGTAGACTAGAAACTTTAGAGTTATACCCGAAGGTAGCATTTTTAGAATTGGAAATCTGGACCAGAACAAACATGAGCATAAAGTACTTTCAAGTATTCTAGGATTTTCGACTATGACATGATCATTCAGAAATAAGATGGTAGAAACTTCTCAGAAAAAACTTGAGGCAACCAAGACATTTATTTCTCACAGAACATGTACATATGTATGATAACAAAGAAGGATAAACTAAGAATAAAAGGGACGTAGCTGAGCAATATTTCACGGTCTGTCCAACTCATCCAGATTTGTACTGCCTCCAGCTCTCTTTCTCTTCTTAGTAGCAGGTCTTTCTTTGACTGGCCTCATGTCAGTTAAGTAGTACGAACCATTGTGTAATACTCGACTAACAAAGAAGGGCCCTTCCCATACTTGGGAAAGTTTGTGCTTTCTTTGTTGCACAAGCCAGAGAACCAAATCGCCTTTATTGAAAGATCTGTTTTGGACTCTCTGGCTATGATACTTGCGTAACTTCTATTGATAGGCTATTGATCTCATTTCAGCAACGACGCGAACTTCTTCGACTAAGTCGAGATCATTTTGTCGAGAAATCTCGGCATCTTCTTTGATATATGCGGCCACTCTAGGAGAAGTGTGAATCTAATCACTAGGAAGAATCTCCACCATAGACCAAGAAGAAAGGTGTGTATCCGGTTGACCTGTTCGGAGTTGTTCATAAACTCCATATTACAGAGGGTAATTCCTCTGCCCAAGCCCCCGCAGCACGTCGTAATGGTGCTCCGAGTCTCAGTTTTAGGCCTTTTAAGATTAAACCATTTGCTCTTTCAAATTGTCCGTTATCCTATGGATGTGCGACTGACGCAATGTCAAGCCGGATATTTTGCTCGTTGCAGAATTCAGCTAATTCTCCCATAGACAAATTACTCCCATTGTCCGTGATAATACTATGGGGATAACCATAACGGATTGTAACATCCTCGACAAATCTTTTGGCTGTTGCTCCATCACAACTAGTGACGGGTTTGGCCTCGATCCATTTTGTGAATTTATCCACCATCACTAAGAGGTGAGTAAATCCACTTGGAGCCCGTTTAAACGGTCCTACCGTATCAAGCCCCCAGACCGCAAAAGGCCATGTTATAGGTATTGTTCGCAGGTGATCAGCTGGAACATGAGCTTGTTTCGCGTACTTTTGGCAGCCCTTGCACGTCTTGACCAGCCTTTCGGCATCTTCCTTGGCTGTAAGCCAGAAAAAACTGTGTCTAAAAGCTTTTGCCACTAAAGATTTGGCTGCAGCGTGGTGACCACACTTGCCTTCGAGGATTTCCTGTAGGATTTCCACTCCTTCTTCCGGAGATACGCAGCGCTAAAAAACCCTAGAAACACTCCGCTTATAGAGCTCAACTTTGACTATAGTGTAGGCTCTTGCTCGTCGGACAATCTGCCAGCTCAGCACCTCGTCTTCGGGTAATTTGCCATCTACTAAATAATCGAGGTAGGGTTGAGTCGAGCTAGGAATTATAGCCAGAACTGCTACTAGAGGCGAGTCGGATTTGGTCGGATATTCCTCATCCACTCCCTTTATTGAGGGAACTTTGAGGTGCTCTAAAAAAGCGCCATCTAGGACCTCTTTCCGTGCAGAGTCTATCCGAGATAAGGCGTATGCTTCCTCATTTTCTGCTCGAGGGATGTGTTGAACCTCAAACCCTTCGAACGATTTAGATAAATCATCCACGACAGCTTTATATGATGTCATGTGTTTATTTGCATTACAACTATCCAAAACTTTCTGAGCAACAAGATCCGAATATCCGTAACACATCAAACGTCGGACGCCAATATCTTTAGCAATCCGGATTCCATGTAGTAGTGCTTCATACTTGGCAATATTATTTGTTGTTGTGAAGTGAATCTGCAACACGTATAGAAGTTTATCACCTTGGGGTGATTTGAGCACCACGCTAGACCCCGAGCCCCCACGAGCCTTAGACCCATCAAAATACAGGGTCCAATATTCTGACTCAAGGGGGGTCATATTCTCCTTTGTCTCTGTCCAATCAGCAACAAAGTCGGCAAGGATTTGGGATTTGATTGCTGTCTAAGTTTTGTACTCAATATCGAAAGCTGAAAGCTCTATGCCCCATTTGGCGACGCGTCCTGTGGCGTCACTATTGTTGATTATATCTCTCATGGGACCTGTGCTCACCATGGTAATTGGATGCTCCTGGAAATAGTGTCGTAGCTTACGAGATGCTAGGAAAACACCGTAAGCCAACTTCTGATAGTGCGGATACCGCTGTTTTGATTCTGTCAGGACCTCGCTGACAAAGTAAGTCGGACGTTGCACCAAGTGTTCCTGATTTTCCTCCGGTCTCTCCACCACCATGACGATACTAACGACTTTATTTGTCGTAGCAAGATAATGCAACATTGGTTCCTGTGGTTCCGGTGCGGCAAGGATAGGAGTAGATGAGAGCACTTTCTTCATGTCTCGTAATGCAGCTTCAGCTTCGTTGGTCCACACAAAATCCTTAGTCTTTTCAGGAGTTTGTATAATGGTGCGGCTCTTTCACCAAGCCGGCTTACAAACCGACTAACTGCAGCAATGCAACCAGTTAGTCTTTGTACGTCCTTCAGGCAAGTTGTCCTAGAAATATTGAGTATAGCCTTGATTTTGTCTCGGTTCACCTCTATACCTCTTTGAGACACGATGAAACCTAACAATTTTTCGGCTGGGATTCCAAAGAAACATTTCTTCGGATTAAGCATTATGTTGTATTTTCGTAGATTGGCGAATGTTTCCTCCAAGTTGAAAATCAGTGTTTCCTTCTTTTTGTACATCACGGCAATATCATCCACGTATGCATGTACATTGTGTCCGAGTTGGTCGTGGAGGCAACGCTGCATCGTGCGCTGGTACGTAGCTCCTGCGTTCTTTAGCCCAAAGGGCATCGTAACAAAACATAAGGTTCTGAAGGGGGTTATGAATGAAGTTTTTACTTTATCAGACTCCTTCATCTGAATTTGGTGATAACCGGAATATGCGTCGAGAAAACAGAGGAGTTCCGAGCCTTCCATAGAATCGATAACTTGATCAATCCTAGGCAGAGCGAACGGATCTTTTGGACAAGCCTTATTCAAGGCAGTATAATCAACACACATCCTTAAATCACTGGTCTCCTTATTAGGGACCATTACAGGATTGGTCGACCACTCAGTGTGGATGACCTCTTCTATGAATCCGGCTAACTCAAGCCGTGCTAGTTCCTTAGCTATTGCCTCACGCTTTTCATCGCCGAAATATTGTAAGGACTGTTTGATGGGTTTAGCGTTCGGGTTTACATTTAAAGAGTGCTCGACAAGTTCCCTAGGTACTCCGGTCGTGTCAGATGGCTGCCATGCGAAGATATCTTGATTTGCTTAGAGGAACTTGATGAGCGCGCTTTCCTATGCGCTATCTATGCCTATGCCTATCTGGGTCACCTTGGAGGGGTCATCATCCTTCAACGGCGTCTTCTTTGTCTCTTCTGATGCCTTGAACTCCAGATTCGGCTTTGTCACCTCCTTCTTCGTTGCGGGCATCTCGGACGGATCTATGCTCTTCTTGATCTCCTGGTACTCCTGGGCGTGCAGCACGGCTTCAGCAAAGGCGGCATTTCCATCTTCGCACTCTCGCGCTTTCTTCGGGTCTCCCCTGATGGTGATTACGCCGTTGGGACCTGGAAGTTTCATCATATTGTAAATGTAACACGGACGAGCCATAAAAGCCCAATAAGCCGGACGTCCAAATATAGCGTGGTACGCGCTCTTGAATGGGACCACTTCGAAGGAAAGTGCTTCCGTCCGATAGTTCTTTGGAGTTCCAAAGGTAACATCCAAAGTGTTTTCTCCCAGGGAATTAGCTTGTCTTCCTGGGACAACTCCGTGGAAAATCACAGAGCTGTGATTCAGCTAGGTCTCCGAGATCTTCATCTGGCGTAGCGTTTCGACATACAGAATATTGATACTGCTGCCACCGTCCATGAGAGTCTTGGAGAAACCATAACTGTCAATAAGTGGATTGACGATTAAGGCGTATTTTCCTCGCCTGTGTAGCTTAGGCGGATGATCAGCGCGGTCAAACGTGATTGCCACTTCCGACCAATCCAAAAATTGGGGGACAGCCGGAACTGTTGCATTGAGCTCATGTAGAACTGCTTTCTTGACCTTTGCTAGTTGAGATCCGAGAAGGTGACGTAAGTGTCTTTCTTGGTCAGAAATTTTTTCTTCCCTTCCAGCTTGGGGTTTGAAGCATCAGCTTCCTCCATGTCATAATCTTCCTTGGTCTCTTTATCTTTTTCGGGATTCTTCTTTCCCTTCTTCCACTTAGCTTTGTAGCCAGCGGTGTCATCTCTCTTGTTGTCGTCATTGAAACGACACTCGGCGTTTGTGTGGGACGAGCCGCCATTGGCATCTAGGTGATGCACACAGGGGTTATTGGCAATCTCGGCCCAAGTGCAGGTTTTGCCTGGTTGCTGGTCTCCTCTACCTTGAACTCTCAAAGTCCCACGACCACGCCCGTGGCCTCCGCCGCATCCTCCTCGTCCTCCAGACCTGAAAGTAGCAGTGACCACTACTGTTTCCATGTTGGGTTTCTCTTCCGAGGTGTTCTTGCGCTTCTGAGCTTGTTGCTTTGGTTGTTTTGCCGACTGTGGCACATCTAGGGCATTGAGTAATCCCTCTGCGTCATCGTCAGCATCTGCATACTTGCTCGTTGTTTCTATCATTTCTCCTCAATCAGTGACTTTGTCGCACTTCAAGCGACGACGTAGTAAACCAATTGGGAGACCTGCAATGAAAGCTTCAATCGCAGTTTGATCATTTACTCCCTCACAGGAGTTCTTGGTGTCGATCCATCATCCGAGGTAATCCTAGCAAGTTTCTCCGGCCTTCTAGGTGCAACGCTGTAGGTCTCCGACCGTACAGGGCCTCCGGTATGTGCCTTCGAAATTCCGAAAGAACACACTTTGCATGTCATACCAGTTGTGGATGATGTTCTCCGTAAGTTCATTGAGCCATGATTGTGCCGTCTTCCACAACATGAGTGCGAGATATCGGGTTGCGACCAAGTTGTTTCCGCCTTTGGCGATGCAGCAAGCTTGGAAGAAATTCCGTAGCCAGGTATCTGGCCGAGCGATGCCATCGTAGGCTTGGATATGTCTCGAGATAGAAAATCCTTCTGGGAATCTTGTGGCTCTTATGCATGGTCCAAAGCACTTTGGGCCCACGTATATATCATCATTTTCATAGCGCCGCGCCTCTATGTTGGAGTTGATCATGTGCCTTGCGTCGTTCGGGGATAGAGATCATCCCGACTGTCGGCTGTGGCTGCGGTGCCTTGGAGCCGAACTTCGGCTTCTGCCACCACCTTCTCCACCTTGACGCCCTCTTTGTCCTCCTTTAGAGCTGTTGTGATGGCTACTTGGTGGAGATGGTGGAGCAGCTGGGTTATTTCCGGCTGATCACCGGCCTCCGGCCGGAGCGTCATTATTCCGGTTCCAGGGAGGGTCTTCATTGTGACGAGCCCCCTGACAGCTTGTCATGGCACGGTGTCCGTCGTTCCTTCGTCCGTCGTCCGGACGGCTAGCATGTCTGGGGGGTGGCATTCTCTGTTGGTCCCCCTCCCGACATTTCTCTTTATCGTCGTCCCTACAGTCTTTCGACTCTCGCCGGGGCGGGTTCCTCAGATTCAGTGCAGTGATTACCTATTGCTCCGTAACAGGGTTAACATTGTGCCAGTCACAGGCAGCTTTGTGGTGCTGTCCTGAAGATCCGGTTCTTGAGTAATTGTCTTCCCGGTGATCGGGGCGGTGGTGTTGCTCCGGAATGCGCTGGGGTCTTACGTCAGCCCATGCCGGGTCTGTGCGACATTGGTCGGAATCAGAGACCAGTTTTTGACTCTCGGACATGGCGACCTTTTGCTGCTCTAGTCCCTTGTTGAGTAGTTTTATTCCCAACCGGATCTCCTCTGGGCCTGGATTAGCCGATAAAATTTCTCAGGCCGCCACGGTGTTTTGTACTGGGGTTGGATACACCCAATCTCCTTTGCTATCTTTCCAAGGCTTCTGCATTTCTTCTCCGAAAAGGACGGCGTGAATCTGTGGGAACTGATTGTCATTAGTATGACGCTTCCTAGTCTTCTGGTATTTCCTGGAGTTGTACTTCCCCGCAGATGCTATGCATTTCTTTTCCTCCTCGATGTTTTGGGCTTCATCGAGGAGTACTTGACGACGCGCTTCTAGGGCATGCGCCCTCTCGTCTTGTTCTTCAGCAGTAAGTTCTGCAGCTGTAGGAATAGGTGTGGTTAGTGCAGCATCAATGAGTTTACGCGCACCTTCAGTGATCACGTGTCCATCCACCGATTCTTATTTTTTGGGCTCGTCTAGGATAAGCCCTTCATCCGAGTCTTCTTCGTATTCCTCGACAATCACCTCCTTTGTCAGGGGTCTTTTACCGGGGTCTTGTTCTTTTTGTTCTTCTTCTTTTCCTTCTTGGCAGCGCCGGTAGATAAGAAGGCTTTGGGTCCGTTTCCCGGAGTCAAGCTCTGATCGGTACTTTCGGACATCTGGACTTTGGGATTATCTCCGACTTCCATGTCATCCTGCGCTTTGGGGGAGTGTTCCCCGGATCCTTCATCCATGGCTTCTCCTTCTTCTGCAGCTTTGGAGTTATACTCCTGTTCATATTAGGCAGAGAACTTTCGGAAATCTGCTGACGTCATCGATTCATCTGAGGATGTGGGTACATCGGTGTTTGTTCCAATTGCCTCCATCACAGAGTCGGTGTTGTCTCCAGCATCCGCAGAGCCGGATCCGGATCCAACATATCCGACGAAGTGCGAAGCATGCTTCCTGAGGTACCTGCGGCTCTGGCGATCAGCTTCGTCGAAACTCCTTATGGCCTCGAGAATTGCATCTGCGCTTGAGTTTTGCATTATCATACATCGCAGCGTGTACCTTAGGAAAGGCCTGTCTGTCTAGGCGTCATCAGAGCCAGAATCAGTGTCGTTGCTATGTTCCTCCTGGATTTCGACTTCAGCGGGTGGGTCGAACTGGGATTCGATCTCTCCAGGGAGATCCACTCCAGAATCGACCTGGGCTGCTAGGTCTGCTTCACGCTTGGATTTCTCCACTATCTCCGCAACTGGTGCGGCCTGGGTGGGATTGGGGTTTTCTGAGATCTGGAACTCTGCCGCCTCCATGGACAAAGGGGACCTAGAAGATTCTTATGCCTCTATCATCACCACTTGGGTGGGTGGGACAGGTTCAGCAAAGCCGATGTAAACATGGATCTCGCGAAAAGACATGATGGTGTAGGTAGTCATAGCCTCCCTAGCCGGAATCCAGGTCTAGTCGAGAATGATGAGAGGGGGAATGTTCGTTTGCGGTACCAAACTTGGTGGGTGAGCGCACCGCGGTACCCGAGTTGCCATCAATCGCACGGAGGGGCCATAGTAGATTCGCCAATTGTCCAGAAGGGCCAAATGGCGGTGAATACAAATCTAACGGCCAAACGGTCGTTTGAACTAGACGAAAAATGGTTGAACTCAAATACCGCCGTTAGGTCAACTCTTCTTGGCCTGCCATGCCAGTATTCCTTGTTATCTTTTGCGGTCGTGGACTAGCTTACCCCTGCATCGACCAGATCCCTGAGTGGATGAGATCTATTTCTTTGCTCTGCTCTGGTCTTCTCCCCTTCTCCCCTCCCCATAACATTTGCTCAGCTCCGGCTGCTCGTCTTAGATCGGAGCTCGCACTTGCTCTAATTTGCGTCTCCGCCATGTCCGGTCAACCTCCAATGCCTGTAATTGAATCTCGCAGCCGTCGCCATTGCGTCGTCCACCGTATCGGAGCTTCGCATCCCCGGACTAATATCTCGCCTCTGGCTAGTCCTTCTTGCACGGCGGAACGCGTCCCGTCGGGCTTTCCAGGCCGGCGACCGGCCTCGGGAAGTTGCATGCTGCCGCGCACCCCAGGCATGGTAGCCCTGGCACAGCAGTTCGACGACCACGCTCTCATGGCCACCGTGTTGGGCGTCTGTCCCGATGTGTCGCCGGCAGAGTTGCTGTCGGCTTTCAGGTCTCGTTTTGGGATCAGACGAAATGAGGTCAAAATTGAGGTATGTGCGCCGCCATTCGATTTTTTCGTCCGGTTCGAGCACAGCTCAGACACTGAGCGTGTTCTGCATTCTTCCCATTCTTTCGAGTGCTGCAGGGATAAAATGAGCTTCATGCGTTGGCATCGCGCCTGTGGGTGGGACGGTCGCTTGGAGCAGCTTCATTTCTTCTCCAAACTCGGCTTTGACGGCCTCCCATTGGATGCTTGGGAGTCGGAGGCCCTCAAGCAGGTCGTTAGTAGCCTTGGCGGCGAGCTGGTGGAAATCGTGCCACCGAGCGACAGATGGTCATCAAGGTAAAAGCGTGGCTAAAAGATCCTGAAGCCGTTCCTAAGATGTACGAGGTGCAGATTCCAAGTAGGGCAGGGCGACAGCTTTGCTGGAAGCACCCGGTCATCATCCACCTAGAGGAGGTTCTGGACTCGGTACATGGCATTCGGGGCCCCGAAGAGGCTACCAGAAAGCACCCTCATCGCTTGCAGTGTTGGCGTGGAAGGATCGATGGCACGGGACCGCCACCGTTTCGCGACGGGGCATACAGTTTCGGTGGGGGGACCGGGCTTGGACGAGCTGGTGGTTCTGATTTCCCTCGAGTGAAGACAGAGCTCTAGTGAATTGTCGTGGTATGTGTAGCTAATGAATTTGTAGTATGGAGAGCTTAGCAAGAAGTTAGCATCGACTAAAAATGTGTAATAATTTGAATCGATGTAGTACGTGTGTGTAATAGTTTGAAGTAGTATGTGTGTGTAACAGTTTGAATCGATGTAGTATGTGTGGGTAATGAATTTGATGTAGTTTGTGTGCGTGTAATAGTTTGAATCGATGTAGTTGAACACCATGCTTTATAATTTCTGTGAATAACCAAGGACAACCTCATGAAAAGAGGGTGGTCTGGCAATGAGCAATGTCAATTCTGTGGATGCCAGGAAAATGTAGTCAATCTCCTCTTCAAGTACTCCCTCCGTTTCAAAATATAAGATGTTTTAGCTTTGTGAATGGAGCGTATCTAGACATCTTTTAGTGATGGTGCTTTCTAAACCTAGATGAACCTACATACTAAAAAGGGACTAGATACACCTCATTCACAAAGCTAAAACATCTTATATTTTGAAATGGAGGGAGTACAAGGTAGCTACATTGTAACACGTTGAACTGCAGGACCATTTTGCAGGCAACACAAGACAAAGGAAAAAAAATTACAGCACACACAACAGACGCAAAATCTGTAGTCTGGGATAAAAAGATGCCAGTTAACAGGATTGAACCACGACTAGTAATTGAAGGAAATAGGTACTTGATAGTATTTTCTTACAATAGTAGTACTTTCATACAAAAGGGTCTTATACCTGCACAAAAGTGGGCTAAACTTCCTACTAGTTTATAGAACAATTCGTCAGCATTTCTTCTACAAAAGCCATTCTTCAGTCTGAACTTAACTATTCTACACTGAAGAAACTACAGATCTCCACCAGAAAATTTGGCTGGCCAATTGCCTTGAGAGGACATAAGTTATTTGATCATTTAACCCAAACTGATCTATTGCCTTCCCGCCAAACTACAAGAAATATGCATCGTTCATGCACAAGCGATTTGCGTGCGCCAGTCCCGGTTCAGTTGGACCATCCACGCCGCCGCAAGGATTTCTTCGAAACTGAAATTCAACATCTCCTTCTCGGGATCGTAGGTCCGTGTGAACTCGAACCTAAATTCCGGGGCTGAGCTGATGCCCGCCGCTGGCTCTGGCTGTCGAACAACCCAGCATGTTGAGTGTAGACGCTTGGTCGCCGCCACAGTACGGCCTTCGACGGTGCATAGGATGGAGCGTCTTTGCCGCAGACGGCGTGCTCCCAGCCTACCCCACTGAGGTAAGGTAGTCCGCGCCGAAGCGTGGATGCGAGAGTTCCTAGACCTTGGCGCTGCCCTGTTCGAGAGTGTGTACCCTTGGCGGCGGCATGCTCTCATGAACGATTTGATACGTACCTTGTTCCCATTGCCTAGAGCATGCCGTAATGCCGCCGTGCGATTTCTCCACATCGCTCTCTTGGCCCTGCTTGCCGCATCTGGCGCCGACGACGGCGCAGTCGCCGCCACGGCCGATTTGGCACATTCGGGGAAATCATCCGCCTGGCAGGGCAATGGGAGACCGACCTTAAAGTAGAGCTTCATGGCCTGCCTTAGAGGAGCTAAATACCCTAGCTTCGGCGGCTGTCGCGGCGGCGGCTTAGGCGGGGCCATGTTACCCTAGTTGGTGTCGCGTGGAAGAGCTGCGCAAGGTGAACTGTGGTTAGTCGGAGAAGGGGAGTGAAAGACTGACAGTAGGTTTGGACTACGGGCACGCGTGAAAATAACCATTTCCCATTTCCTTAGAGGGTAATAATTCGACACTCGTTGCATTAAAAACTCAGTCTTTATTTCCCTTCTAAGCATAAGAGTGCGAACGTATTAAAAAGATCGGTCGTGGCTATCCACCTCATCAGGCAATGTACCAGGACAGGTAGGAGACGGGACCGGGTTTCATTTTAGAAATGTTGACGATTGTGCCCTTATGTTTATACGATATTATTTATATGCCACCATCTACTGTCGAGTGTAGCAACACCATCAGAAATAGGGGATAACGACGTGGCGTGTTTTATTTTTTTAAAGGGCATCAGAAACAGGGGATGCCGACGTGGCATGTTTTTTGACTGGCGGCCCCCCTCCACCTTCGACGGTGCGCATCCCAGGTTCGAGGGGTGGTGCCGCCCACTAACACATTATTGTGCAATTTTCCATGTGGGACCTGAATTCCGGCGTTGAGCTGATGCCCGTGTCGAACACAGAGAATTCTAAAAGAATCTACTAAAAATAAATACTTTGAATTCTGGAAGTACTGAATTTAAATACATTACAATTTTGTCTGAAAGGTAATACGCATTCTGATCATCGAAATAATATAAATACAGTATAAATTTCTACTTCGAAAAATAGACCTGAAAATGCTAGCAAATAACCTAGGGTGAATATATGATTCATTCTCCCCTATATATTTCGTCGTCGTCGGCTCCCGCGTGCTGCAACACATGTTTAGAGAACTCTCTCCGTCTGCAGTGTGCTGCTAGTATCTCGTACAGAGGGTAAGGCCTCGGTGTATATTCTAGACTTAAGCCATACATTACAATTGTTGGTTCCTCTTCCCAGGCTTGAACCTCATGATCGTACAGTCTAATGTAATTCCTGTAGTATATGCAACCGGGTTTGACTGTGGGGTGTAACCTGGTGTCAATGGAGATAGACCGATTGTAACCAACGAAGAGGGCACGACTTCCAATGTTGCCGACGGCCTCGAGAGAGCGGTTCTCCGTGTCAACCCGGTACAACACCGGTTTCCCTTTGGCGAAATCCCCATTCAATACAAGAAGAAGATCACCATCTGACTCCACAAGGTAAAAATTGTAGGTTCCGCATACCTATTCAAAGACTGGGGCCGAAATTATTTTGGCCATCGTGATAGTGCTCGTGCGCTGCTCTAACTGGATGTTGGTCGACAAGATGTCTCCATTCTCAAGTAATGCATATACTTCCCCTCGAAATGCCGTCATGTAGACCAGAAGCGTATTAGGAGGTGGCGAATATAATCCTTCTCCAAATGATCCATTGATTTGCCTCGTTGGGGTGCTCTCATCGGCCCATGCAATATGATCTGGATAATCAGTGCAAATGAACACCATCATCGGGGACTTCGTCACGACTACAGATTCCACAAGATCAGATGGTATGTGTGCTTGAAACTCAGTGTTAGACTTATGAGTGATTGGGTTCAGAAGCCGAATCTGGTACGGCTCCACCCTCTAAGCAAGCACGATGACGCCACGAGAAACACCGACGAAGTAGAATATTTTGGAAGAAGAGGGCATCAGTTAGCACTAAGATGTTTACAATGGAAATACCAATAAATATCAGATGTGAATGTGAACCTGCGATGGACGTCCATTAGATTTGTCCTGAAGCAACGACCAGTGGCGAGGTTGAGGAAGGTGAAGTCGCCAACGTCTAGAAGTGTGCTAACTATCATGATCCAGTTGTTGAGATGGAATTCGGGCACCTTTAAAGTGCGGTGCCAATTGGTGCCGACTTCCCGACAAGCAACATAGGTGTCGACGTACTCCTCTTTCTCTAGCAAATAGTCGGCGATCTTGCGAAGTGGGTCGGCCAGGAGATCGGCCCAGTTCCTCTTCATCCGGCTACTGGCCATGGCTTACGTGCGGGGATGTTTTGATCAAGGAAGAAAGAAGAACTACCACTGCGAGGAGAAGAAGAAGAGGATAACAGACGAGGGAGATGAAGCGGAACTGCCACTACGAGGAGACGATGAGACGGGGGAGAAGAAGCAGAACTGCCAATTCAAGTTTGGATCAATGGGCTTTTTTCCGGAACTAGCGCGTGGACCAGCCATGCACTGCATGCAAGTCTTGATCAAACAGACTGACATGTGGGACCTGCTAAAAATTCCGTGAAATGCTCCCCGTGTATAGTGCGCTGACAGGTGGCATGTTTTCTAACATGCGGGCCCGCCTCCTCCACCTACGACGGCGCGCGTCCCAGGTTCGAGGGATGGTGCCGCCCACCAACACATTATTATGCAATTTTCCATGCTTTGTCGCAACCAGCTCCGCTCCGCTCCTCTCCTCTGCTCCTGTCGCCTCCACTCCACTCAGTCGTGCACCGCTCTCGTCGTCCCCTTGGGTCGTCGTCCTCCCGCCCTCCCCTCCCTGCCATCCCCTCACGTCCCCTCCCCTCCCCTTCCTGTCCTGTCTCCTTGCCGCCGCCCACCGCCCAGGCACGTCTGGAAACGAAAACCGAGAGTCGGACGTTAGGTTAGGGGCCCAACGATGCTGGTGATCCGGATCCCGCTCTGAGATGGATCCTGCGAGGCTTGAGAGCACGGATATGGGTCCTGCACGGCTAGAGAGCACGAAATCTCCTACAAGTCTGGAGAGCACAGAGGACAATGAAACGGGGGGAGAGGTAGCGGGGTGCAGAGCTTTGGAGGTATGGAGCTCGGAGAAGGTGTTGTGCGTCCACATTGAAAGGTAAGAACTATGATTCCTTATCTGCATACCCCAATTAGTGTTTATAGTCCCGTGGTGATGCCAAGGATATGGGTTGGTAACCGTAGGACGTCTGTACAGCTTGTCCTTGAGCATGATGCTTTGTCAAGCGAGCATGAAGGCACTGAAACGTGTGGCGGTGCGGATGATGATGAGAAAGCATATCCAGATGTGGCTGCTGACCCTGATAGGATGGAGAGTAGGGAATAATTGGTTGATTCGAACTTTGAGCCTGACTATGGGACTGATGAGGAAGAGGAATGTGAAGATGTGGAAATGGGATGTAGATACGACGACGAAGACATGGACAGGCCAGTGATACACTTTGACAGGGACAATCCTACAATTGATGAGGGGACTATCTTTGATAATGTTGTGGACTACAGATATGCAGTTGCAACCTATGCAATCAGAGTTGGGTTCGAATTTATCATTGAAAAGAGCGACCAAAAGAGATTAGGGTGCACTGTAGGGAAAGTAATGTGTGTAAATGGAGATTACATGCATCTCCAATGCGGGGTGGACACTCATTTCAGGTTACAATAGCTACATTTAGTTTCAGTCTTTCTCATATTTATTCTGCTGATAACTAGCTCTGAATTATTTGGATTCTTATCGAATGCAGATCAAAGTAAACACGAAGGAACACAACTGCCCTAATACTTCTTTAAGTGGTCAAATTAGACTAGCGACTACCAAGTGGACTGCTACTACTGTACTTGAGTGGGTGAGGCAGGATTATAACATTGGACCAGCTGAACTCAGAACAAAGATTAGCAAAAAGTTTAACATTCTGATTCCTTATGACAGAGTCTTTGATGGGAAGGAGATGGCTCTAGACTTCATTCAAGACAAGTGGAATGACAGTTTTCATATGTTGTATAGTTTCAAAGCTCGGGTACAGAAAACATCACCTGGTAGTGTTGTTGAAATCGATTACGAGGTTGTGAAAGGGAGAGACAAGGTCTCGAGGGGGGTCAGGTATAAGCAGGCAGATAAGATATGCTTCAGGAGATGTTTTTTCTGCCTGAAGGCATGCTGGAAGGGGTTCCTAGACGGCTGCAGGCCATACTTGGCAATAGGCGCAAGTTCTTTAACAGGGAAGTTCAGGGGACATGTTGCTTCTGCTTGTGCTTTGGACGCGCATAATTGGTTTCTACCCGTAGCTTATGCTGTTCTTGAGGGTGAATCAAATGAAAGCTAGACATGGTTCATGCAGAGACTACGGGAAGTAATTGGTCACCCTGAAGGCTTGGTGATACACACCGGTGCATCTGAGGGTCTTGAGAATGCTGTTGATGCTGTGTTTCCTGGGGTTGAGCATAGGGAATGCATGCGGCACCTCGCTACTAACTTCACGAAGAAGTTCGAAGGAAATATCTTTGACGAGGACTTGTGGCGATCAGCATACACATACATCCCAAGCACGCGTGCTACTTACTTGCAGAACATGTATGTAGTTCGAAAGGTGAAAAAATACCTTGAGGAACATCACACCAAGCTATGGGCCAGAAGCAAGTTTGGTGAGTTAAGCAAGGTGGATTTTGTATGCAATAATTTGGCAGAGAGTTTCAATGATAAGATTTTGGGCATGAAGACACTTGGAATTGTTATTTTGTTGGATGCAATAAGACAGTGCATAATGGTGAAGATAGATTTAAGGCAAATAATTTGTGCTAGAAATTTTTTAGGCCATAAAATAGTTCCAAAGGTGGTTATGTTACTGAATGCAAGAACCAGGGCAATGAGAACGATAAAGATGAGGGTGGTCAGAAGTTCCAGAACATTGGGTGAGGTTTATGCAGAATACAAGCGTGGAAGTGAACGGAGGTACATTGTAGACATTGGAAACAAGACTTGTTCATGCAGGCAGTGGCAGATTACTGGTTTGCCATGTCACCATGCAATTTACTTCATCTTAAAGCTTAGAGGTAATGGAGCTGAAATAGAGAACTATGTCGACAACTATTTCTCCATGGACAAGTTTGCTGCAACTTATGCAGAAAACGTACCACCTATGGCCGATGAAAATGATTGGGAGATTGTCGATCCAGGGTTCAAACTTCAACCACCAGTTCTTAGGAGGCCACCTGGGAGGCCTAGAAAGCTAAGGATCATAGCCTCCACCGATAAAGGTCCAAGGCTTGGTGCTAGGAAAAGGAAATGCGGACGTTGTGGTGGATTCGGCGATATCAAGAGGTTGTGCAAAAACCTAGTTACACGTGCTATTGTCCCTGTTCACACCCCGGTGGCAGAAAATGAGGCTTCTCAGCCAGAACTGGCGGAACAGTAGCGCGAAGACGGTGATGAGCACTCGGAGGAAAACGTACGTAAGCAGCCAATTTATGAAGAAGTGGAGGTGCCGGCGAGAAAAGTGTGTGAAAAGAAACAAAAGGATAAGCAAAACGGGGAGGAAAGGACAAATAATGGAGGTGTATTAGAATATGAAGTAGTTGTAGTGGTGATTGAGGATGTTCTTGAGGATGTTTCGGCTAACTACAGGAGAAATAATAAATCCCTGCCAATTTCATCTTTGTACGATTCTCTGGATGAAAGGTAAGCTTAAAAAATGTTTTATTTGCCATTTTATCATTTTTTATCCTCATCAACTGATGCTTAATGCAGCGTGGGCTAGCAGACTAATAAGAGGAGCAGAAAGATGCGGGCACAGTAACGTCCTATGTTGAATTGTATCATTGAAACTAAACTAGTCGTGTCGTCTATATTTATATCTGGCGCATGCAACGTGTCTATGATGGGGTCATGTGGACTAGATTACATTTTTTTAAATATTATTACATTAATTTTTTACCTGCGTTTGGACGCGGCTACTAGTTCCCATCTCCCTTGCATTCCCATCTCCTCTGGCGCACTCCAGAATTATGGTTGTGCCATCAAGTAGCAGAGTTAGCGTATTGTCACATCAGGTGTGAACGCAATGACTTTGTTTGTTCAGAATTTGACGACTTTTGATTAGTTTGAAAGACAGAGAAACCTAAGTGGGTATAGACACATTTATTAAATATTTAAAAAAACTAAGTCAGTTATATCTGGATAGGAGTACACTATTACAACACGCTCTATCCCTTCTCTTCAGGCGCACTCCAAATTACGGCTGTGCCATCAAGTGCTGGGAGCAGAGTCAGCGTATTGTCCCATCAGATATGCCAGAGAACGCGTGAACTTTATTTTTAGGATCGGACGAGTTTCGATCGACTAGTTTTAAAGACAAAGACAACTAAAACATGGCCAACATATATAGATTATGACGATAATCAATCATGACTCAGGTGACCCAGATCCAAAGAGCGCATTCAGATACCGTACATAGATTTAATTTGGGAAAATTTGCTACAAGACACCGTTATTTTCTGGCGTTTGCTAAAACACACCGCTCAATTGTAATGGTACCCAGCAAAGACACAATCATATGGTGCGTTGCCACAAATGACAGAAAATAACGGTGTCTTGCAGCAAATTTTCCTATTTAATTTATGCTTAAGTGGCCCTAATCGACTATGACGCTCCCGCAGTCTCCATCATTGACGACGTTGTCCGCGTCGCCACCAGCCTCCTCCGTGTCGGAATCGATGCCGACGTTCCTGGCAGCGTTCCTCCTCCTCATGGATTCTTCACGGTGCGCTGCATCGATAACGGTGGATGTCGTACGCCCAGGCACTGCCCAGAAGCGCTGCCTCTCTTCGGGGTTGCGTAGATCCGGGTGGATCTCCTGCCGGTGGGTTCCACACAGCACAATCAACACAGCATGCTCCCTCTTGAACAGCTTTCGCCAGTACGTGCTCGTAAGCGAGTACCGCGCCATTGCCCTCTTCCGCTCCGACAGCTAGCGACGGCGCTCCTCGATCTGCCTCACCAACGCATTGTCGCGCAAGAGCGGCCGCGACAAGAACCCCGGCGTAGCTAAGCTCGAAGCCGGCCGGAAGCCTCACTAACGGCGGCGCGAGTATGTCATAGTGGGCGAACATCTGAGCCTCGTGCAAGCTGAGTTTGGGCCTCTTCCTCTCCATGGCGATGAAGGAACACGATCTGCTTTTCAGCCCCGAGGTTAAGGGCATAAAGGCAAGGACGTAGGCCCAGCATAGTTGCCACAGCCAACCAGTTCGCAGAACAGACTTCTCGCGGATCGCCCTCGCAAAGGACATCACTATCGTCCATGCACCCTGATCCAACGGCGCCTAACAATCGGGGATCGGGTCTTCTAGAAGCCCAGAGCGGTTCCTGGTTAGTTCTGCGTCCCGATTGTTTGTGGCCAACGGCGGTAGTTGAAAATAATACACATTTCAATGACACTGGTGGATCCATCTGTGGTATCTAAAGAGAACACACATCCAATGACTCTGGTTGTTGTTAATCAAAAGAACACACATGCAATGACACTGGTGGATCCATATGTGGTATGTGAAAAGAACACGCATGCAATGACTCCAATTGTTGTTAGTGAAAAGAACACACATGCAATGACACTGGTGGATCCATGGGTGGATTGTGAAAAGAACACACATGCAATGACACTGGTGGATCCATAGGTGGTATGTGAAAAGAACACACATGCAAGATGACTCTGGTTGTTGTTACTAAAAAGAACACACATGCAATGACACTGGTGGATCCATGGGTGGATTGTGAAAAGAGCACACATGCAATGACACTAGTGGATCCATGTGTGGTCTCTGAAGAGAACACACATTTCAATGACACAGGTGGATCCATAGGTGGTATGTGAAAAGAACACACATGCAAAATGACTCTAGTTGTTGTTAGTGAAAAGAACACACATGCAATAACACTGGTGGGTCCATAGGTGGTATGTGAAAACAAAACACATGCAAAATGACTCTGGTTTTTGTTACTAAAAAGAACACACATTCAATGACACTGGTGGATCCATGTGCGGTCTCTGTAGAGAACACACATTTCAATGACACTGGTGGATCCATAGGTGGTATGTGAAAACAAGACACATGCAAAATGACTTTGTTTGTTGTTACTAAAAAGAACACACATGCAATGACACTGGTGGATCCATAGGTGGTATGTAAATAGAAAACACATGCAAAATGAATCTGGTTGTTGTTACAAAAAAGAACACGCATGCAATGACACTGATGGATCCATGGGTGGATTGTGAAAAGAACACACATGCAATGACACTGGTGGATCCATAGGTGGTATGTGAAAAGAACACACATGTAGAATGACTCTGGTTGTTGTTACTAAAAAGAACACACATGCAATGACACTGGTGGATCCATGTGTGGTCTCTGTAGAGAACACGCATGCAATGACACTGTTTGTTGTTCCTAAAAAGAACACACATGCAATGACACTGGTGGAACCATGTGTGGATTGTGAAGAGAACACAAATGCAATAACACTGGTGGATCCATAGGTGGTATGTGAAAAGAACACACATGCCAAATGACTGGTTGTTGTTACTAAAAAGAACACACATGCAATGACACTGGTGGATCCATGTGTGGTCTCTATATAGAACACACATTTCAATGATACTGGTGGATCCATATGTGGTATGTGAAAAGAACACACATGCAATAACTCTGGTTTTTGGTAGTGAAAAGAACACACATGCAATGACACTGGTGGATCCATAGGTGGTATGTGTGAAGAACACACATGCAAAATGACTCTAGTTGTTGTTACTAAAAAGAACACACATGCAATGACACTAGTGGATCCATTGGTGGATTATGAAATGAACACACATGCAATGACATTGGTAGATCCATAGGTGGTATGTGAGAAGAACACGCATTTTAATGACTCTGGTTGTTACTAAAAAGAATACACATGCAATGACACTGGTGGATCCATAGGTGGTATGTGAAGAGAACACACATGCAAAATGACTCTGGTTGTTGTTACTGAAAAGAATACACATGCAATGACACTGGTGGATCCTTGGTTGGATTGTCTAAAGAGCACACATGCAATGACACTAGTGGATCCATATGTGGTATGTGAAAAGAACACACATGCAATGACTCTGGTTGTTTTACTGAAAAGAACTCACATGCAATGACACTGGTGGATCCATGTGTGGTCTCTGAGGAGAGCACACATTTCAATGACTCTTGTTGTTGTTAGTAAAAAGAACACACATGCAATGACACTGGTGGATCCATGAGTGGTGTCTGAAGATAATACACATGCAATGACACTGGTTGTTACCAAAAAGAACACACATGCAATGACACTGGTGGATCCATGTGTGGATTGTGAAGAGAACACACATGCAATGACTCCAGTTGTTGTTAGTGAAAAGAACATACATGCAATGCCACCGGTGGATCCATGTGTGGTCTCTGTAGACAACACACATTTCAATGACACTGGTGGATCCATAGGTGGTATGTGAAAAGAACACACATGCAAAATGACTCTGGTTGTTGTTAGTGAAAAGAACACACATGCAATGACACCGGTGGATCCATAGGTGGTATGTGAAAAGAACACACATGCAAAATGACTATGGTTGTTGTTATTAAAAAGCACACACATGCAATGACTCTGGAGGATCCATGGGTGGATTGTGAAGAACACACATGCAATGACACTGGTGGGTCCATAGGTGGTATGTGAAAAGAACACACATGCAAAATGACTCTGGTTGTTGTTACTAAAAACAACACACATGCAATGACACTGGTGGATCCATGTGCGGTCTCTGTAGAGAACACACATTTCAATGACACTGGTGGATCCATAGGTGGTATGTGAAAATAACACACATGCAAAATGACTCTGGTTGTTGTTACTAAAAAGAACACACATGCAATTACACTGGTGGATCCATAGGTGGTATGTAAAGAGAACACACATGCAAAATCACTCTGGTTGTTGTTACTAATAAGAACACACATGCAATGACACTGGTGGATCCATCGGTGGATTGTGAAAAGAACACACATGCAATGACACTGGTGGATCCATAGGTGGTATGTGAAAAGAACACACATGCAAAAATGACTCTCGTTATTGTTACTAAACAGAACACACATGCAATGACACTGGTGGATCCATGTGTGGTTTCTATAGAGAACACACATTTCAATGACACTGGTGGATCCATATGTGCTATGTGAAAAGAACACACATGCAATGACTCTAGTTGTTGTTAGTGAAAATAACACACATGCAATGACACTGGTTGATCCATAGGTGGTATGTGAAAAGAACACACATGCAAAATAACTTTGGTTGTTGTTACTAAAAAGAACACACGTGCAATAACACTGGTGGATCTATGGGTGGATTGTGAAAAGAGCACACATGCAATGACACTGGTGGATCCATATGTGGTATGTGAAAAGAACACACATGCAATGACTCTGGTTGTTTTTGTGAAAAGAACACACCTGCAATGACACTGGTGGATCCATGTGTGGTCTCTGAAGAGACAACACATTTCAATGACTCTTGTTGTTGTTAGTAAAAAGAACACACATGCAATGACACTGGTGGATCCATAGGTGGTATGTGAAAAGAACACACATGCAAAATGACTCTCGTTATTGTTACTAAAAAGAACACACATGCAATGACACTAGTGGATCCATGTGTGGATTGTGAAGAGAACACACATGCAATGACACTGGTGGATCCATAGGTGGTATGTGAAAAGAACACACATGCAAAATGACACTCGTTATTGTTACGAAAAAGAACACACATGCAATGACACTGGTAGATCCATGTGTGGTCTCTGTAGAGAACACACAATTCAACAACACTGGTGGATCCATATGTGCTATGTGAAAAGAACACACATGCAATGACTCTAGTTGTTGTTAGTGAAAAGAACACACATGCAACGACACTGGTTGATGCATAGGTGGTATGTGAAAAGAACACACATGCAAAATGACTCTGGTTGTTGTTAATTAAAAGAACACACATGCAATGACACTGGTGGATCCATCGGTGGATTGTGAAAGAGCACACATGCAATGACACTGGTGAATCCAAATATGGTATGTGAAAAGAACACACATGAAATGACTCTGGTTGTTTTTGTGAAAAGAACACACATGCAATGACACTGGTGGATCCATGTGTGGTCTCTGAGGAGAGCACACATTTCAATGACTCTTGCTGTTGTTATTAAAAGAACACACATGCAATGACACTGGTGGATCCATGTGTGCATTGTGAAGAGAACACACATGCAATGACACCAGTTGTTGTTAGTGAAAAGAACATACATGCAATGACACCGGTGGATCCATGTGTGGTCTCTGTAGAGAACACACATTTCAATGGCACTGGTGGAATCCATAGGTGGTATGTGAAAAGAACACACATGCAAATGACTCTGGTCGTTGTTAGTAAAAAGAACACACATACAATGACATTGGTGGATCCATAGGTGGTATGTGAAAAGAACACTCATGCAAATGACTATGGTTGTTTTTATTAAAAAGAACACACATGCAATGACTCTGGTGGATCCATCGGTGGATTGTGAAAAGAACACACATGCAATGACACCGGTGGATCCATAGGTGGTATATGAAAAGAACACACATGCAAAATTACTCTAGTTGTTGTTACTAAAAAGAACACACATGCAATGACACTGGTGGATCCATGTGTGGTCTCTGTAGAGAACACACATTTAAAGACACTTGTGGGTCCATATGTGCTATGTGAAAAGAGCACACATGCTATGACTCTGGTTGTTGTTAATGAAAAGAACACACATGCAATGACACTGGTGGATCCATAGGTGGTATGTGAAAAGAACACACATGCAAAATGACTCTGGTTGTTGTTACTAAAAAGAACACACATGCAATGACACTGGTGGATCCATGGGTGGATTGTGAAAAGAGCACACATGCAATGACACTGGTGGATCCATATGTGGTATGTGAAAAGAACACACATGCCTGACTCTGGTTATTGTTACTCAAAAGAAACACATATGCAATGACACTGGTGGATCCATGTGTGGTCTTTGAAGAGAGCACACATTTCTAATGACTCTTGTTGTTGTTAGTAAAAAGAATACCCATGCAATGACACTAGTGGATCCATGTGTGGTCTCTAAAGAGAAACACATGCAATGACACTGGTTGTGTTACTAAAAAGGAACACACATGCAATTACACTGGTTGTTGTTACTAAAAGAACACACATGCAATGAAACTTGGTGGATCCATGTGTGGATTGTGAAGAGAACACACATGCAATACACTGGTGGGATCCATAGGTGGTATCTGAAAATAACACACATGGCAAAATGACTGGTTGTTGTTACTAAAAAGAACACAACATGCAATGACACTGGTGGATCCATGTGTGGTCTCTAGATAGAACACACATTTCAATGATACTGGGTGGATCCATATGTGGTAGTGAAAAGAACACACATGCAATACTCTGGTTTTTGTAGTGAAAAGAACACACATGCAATGACACTGGTGGATCCATAGGTGGTATGTGTGAAGAACACACATGCAAAATGACTCTAGTTGTTGTTACTAAAA